>JASGXE010012827.1:0-13127 GCA_030068105.1 Sinentomon sp. SZTP_YWyxl
CCTAAAATAACAGCGAGAAACGGCGGCTATATGCAGGCTTCTGAATTGGCTAAAGCCTCAAGTGATGAGTCATCAGCCTGGGAAAAAGTGATAGCCAAGCGCCTTCTCATGCTGGCTTCTGTTTGGATGAAAGAAGAAGTGCTGAGTTATCAGTCTGGGGAAAAGTGACAGCCAAGCGCCTTCTCATGCTGGCTTCTGTTTGGATGAAACAAGAAGTGCTGAGTTATCAGTCTGGGGAAAAGTGACAGCAGCGCGCCTTATACCTTTTTTTACCATCGAATACAGTTCGTTGACCTTCCTTGCGGAACCCCTGAGTTTACTGGGCGTGGGTCCAAAGATGGCTGTCGATTCTCACAACTTTAGTTCGGCCAGTAAGATTAGCAGCAACACGGGGTAGGCTATAGTGAAATCAATACCAAAAAAAGCTTAGCTTCTCAAGTAGCAAGGAATGGCTTACAACATCAAAGGTGTTTGCAAAGTCAATCAATTTATCGTCAATTTTTGATCCCCCAGTCCTAAGCTGATTAAAATGACTTGGGCGAAAGCTGTCAGCTGGGTTGGCCAAGAAATAAGTTTATTTTGTGCATTTATTGTTTTGCGCATTTTGTTTTGGACAAAACTTTTCCGTTTTTGCTCGAACTTGTTTCCCAATTTGCAAATACCGCCAGCATGCGGAATCCGTCTCTTCACACTGCAGTTTTGGTTCAATTTAATTATGGAACATGTCAAGAAGTCGATCGATGATATACCTACATTTGCACGTCGAGTTGTGCCGTCTTTTTTTGCCTTCATTTCAGCATCGCAAAAAGTTTTCAGACCTTGAGCACGGCGGACAGGAAAAATCTCAGTCGCTTCTTCATCTATTTTTTAGCCAAGCAAGAAGGAGTTTGCTGAAAGTTTTCGCAAAAACCTCAGCAAACAGAGCGAGCCTGTCCTTACAGCGTTTTGACCAAAAGACGCGTTGGAGATCCCTGCCTGCGTGGAATTTTAATTAAATTAGAACTTTCCCTTTAAACACGTCATGCTATACAACAAAGTCATGTCTAGTCCTGTTACTCCTTTTCACTTCTATCGCAAAAGGAGAATGTTAGTTGAATTTCACAGAGCTGATATTTTTCAATTTAGTCATTTTATTCACCCAGCAGCTTTGAGCGAGGTGCTGCAATGACTTGGGGAATTGCAGCAAAAACTTGTTTGAAACTTTAGACAGAACCAACCCCAACTCCTCTACGAGCATTATGACGGGGCAAGTGTTTGAAATTTCAGGCTGAACTCAGTTATTATATTGTTTTGGCAGCGGAAATGCAGTTCCGTTCCCCCATTTGAAGTTTCAGATTACTTAAGTGGATTCTTGTTGCCTCGTTTCCGAACGGGGACAAAGGACGGGTGAATATAATTGTGCCAGGGATTTGCAAACTTCTTTTTCTGTGCCAGCAGGGAATCGCAAACTTCTTTTTCCATCATCCACCACTTGGATTTTGTCAAGACATTGCGCAAAAATTGCTTTCCTGCCACGGCATTTTTGCCGTGGCAGTCCAGATGGCATGACCTTAACTGTTCAATTTTTGTTTGGAATTGATCGTAAGGAAGTGTACCTAACTGAGGAATTCACCGTTAGTGGTTCAAGAGCTTTTCTGCTCTCGAGGGAGAACAACGGAAGTGAATAGCATTTTAGCTATGGCAGTGGACAGGAAAAAGGAAAAGCGACACATTTGGGCGATGAAGAGGCGTGTGAAAAAGCATTGTTTAGATTGATGCAATTTCCTGCTATTGATCTGGCAAAAGCCTTTGGCAAAGGGTACCTATCTCGATCATAATTTGTTGTTTTTCAAACTGCGTCTTGCTAAAAATTGATCCCTGCATTATGAATTGATCCCTGATCCATGCATCCTCTTAAAAGAGTGGCAGTTGCGGATGCAAAATTGCATCCGCAACTGCCACATTTTGAACGCTGTTAAACAACGTTTTTCCAGATTTGAGGTGCAGCAAAAGCGGTACCTCGCAGATGATTCTTGGCCTCGTTTGGGAACCTCTGTGTTTGTAAGAAAGTGGTTAAGTTGCTTGCCCTTTTTCAAGTTGTATCAAATGTGGATGGATGGGCTGAACTTTGTCGCAAACAATTTCGTACTGAGTGGAATCTTTTGCGCGAGTCTATTCTTTTGACCCCCCTCCAGTCCCCCACTTCTCCATCGGGCGCCTTGCTGCAATTTTCTTCCAATTTGCTCTGCTGCACATCACGGGAAACGTGCATAGCTATTAGATTGTTCTCTGCGGCCCAGGATCACATTTTTTCTAGTTTTTTTTTTCACTTTCCCTTATCGCCCTGTTTTTGATGCCGTTTGAGAAGAGGGTGACGCCAGAAATAAAGTACTTTCGTTCATTCAAGAAGCAAATGTTTTTCGTTATTTCGTTTAGAAAAGTGCTGTGCTGGGAGTAACCATGCCATAAATATGTCTGAGTTTTGGTACGAATTAGAGTTCCATGACTGAAAAAATTGCTTGCCAAAACTGCGACAAGAAATACGCAACCATTTTTTCGCACTTGCTCTTGCATTTCCCGGTAGCCAGTTTACAAACCCTACCGCGACTTTAGATGGCAGGCCGGGGCCCCCAGCGAGCATTGTTTTATGCTGGAGGGGACAGGGTTGGGTCAGGTTCAGATATAGCTTTAGGAACGAAAAAATTGCATTATTTTCTTGTGAGTGCGGGGCCCCAATCGAGCATTCGTGCACAAAACGCTCTCTGCCATCTAAAGTCGCGGCAGGGCATGTAAAAACGCTTCCCGGTAAAAGCCCAAGTATGCGCAGGCGAGGCAATTTTGTGTTCAATTGTTCACTTTTTGAGCGCCATTTCAAAATCGAATTTTCTCCAGCAAAAGAGCACACACTGCTAAGTGCCAGCAACTTGTTTGTGGAGGGAATGAATGGACCCATAATTATCCTTGATCCCGTGTGTGTATCATACTTAAGAATTAAGCGATCTTTGTTTCTCTGCGTTGAAATTAATTTACCTGCTGTTCCCTCCCTGACATTGATGCAGTTTGGCGCTGCGATTGAAAGTTCGATTGCGCTAAAAACAGAGGCACGTTTTTTGCAAGCCAAAGTCAGGATTCCCGTTGTTCGTGAGCCGCAACCCGAGCGGTTGCAATCCGAATAATTGCTTTTTAAAACCACAAGGATGGTCATGATCTCTGCAAGGTGATAAACCGCCACAACGTTTCCTTCACGTGTATCTACGGACTGCGCGATGCTATGAAATTGATAAACAACTTCCGAAGAAGTTTCTTTGCGAGCGTCGTGGTTTTCAAAATGACCAACTATGCGGTTTTCACTGCCGCCATTCTTCGTGTTTTCGAATTTTTGAAAAGCGTTTTCAAATTTTGCTCATGACTCTTTATCGGCGGTGGATTCCGTTTTTTACCTACAACGGCCAGTCACACGTGATGCACACGGGTCCAGTTCGTGGCCGAAATATAACGGGTTGCGGCTGCTGACCAAGATGGACGTTTTTCGAGGTAGGTATCTATAAAATCGGTTTGGAAAGAAAAGCACAGATTCGAACATAAAAGGCACAAAAGAAATGCGCTACATTAAATGGCAATCAGGAAAGAACATTCATTTATACGCCATTGATTCGGGACGAGACATTGTGGGGCATTGCAACCATGCTTTTGTGCAGTTTTCACATGCGCACCATAATTCTTGCGAAAAACTGTGGCATGTGTCCAATGAAATCTTGGTTGTAAGGCTCGAAGAAAATATTTCACATGAGTGAAAAGTTTACCATTGTGGTTGACACTGATTTCTGCGAAAATCCACATCAGCAGCAGGTCATAACATTCCGCGTAGTGCTATCACCTGCTCAATTTCAATTTTGGCTAAAACAGTCGAAACTTCACCAGTCTTTTTGTTCCAATTCCACGACTCTTCTTGAGCAGGCCCTATTTGTCTAGTTGTTCGCGACTAAAGTGTATAAAAAATGATGTTGGCATTGTGCTGCATTTTGAACGTGAACTAGAATCAATCAGAAGTCATTCATGAATCAACACGTTCCCTCGCAAAATTCGTGATCTTGCATACAGGAGCCTTGTCCGTCCCATCATGGAGTATGCTTCCCCTGCTTGGGATCCTTTTCTTGCTTCTGACTACCACATTTTAGACGCTGTTCAGCGGCGTGCTGCCCGATTTGTTATGGGAGACTATGGTCGCAAAAGCAGCGTCTCGCAAATGATTCTTGATCTCGGTTGGGAATCTCTGTCTGCTCGTAGGAAAGTGGCTAGGTTAATTGGACTTTTTCATGTTGTATCTAACTTGGGTGGATGGGCCGAGCTTTTAGAACACGTGAACCTACCACACTATTACTCCCGTAAAGATCACATTTATAAGATAAATCCCTTGAGATACAATAAAGATGTTGGGAAGTACTCTTTCATGGCTAGGACCATTATCGATTGGAATCTTTTGCGCCAGTCAATTTTTGATCTCCCACTCAGTATTCCAACTCTGCAACGGCGTCTTGCAGATATTTTCTTCTGAATTGCTCTCTGAGTTTGCTTTTGTTCTCTAAATTCTTTATACTTTTGTCGCTAATTGGTTGCATTACCAGTGACATTTCTGTGTATTTGTTTTGTGTAAGATTTTGATACGGGGGCAACCCCTAAAATAAAGAAAGTTCATTCATTTTTGCCGATGTCCCATTTTAAATGTTTTTTTTCTCTTGCTTTTGCAGATTCCTTATCCAAAAATCTGCTACCTATATAAATCGTCCAATTTTGTGCAAATTAATTATTCACATATGCTAAACATCAAATTTTTCACCGACATTTCTCCAATTCTTCGGATTGTACAAAAAACACTCCGGACAATTGGCAGAATTTCGTTCCAATTTTTTGAAGAAAGACAGAGGGACACGTTGGAGATTCAATCAAGTGGAAAGACAGGCAACCGGACAGATGGGATTCATTCAAGTGCCTGTTTGGGCATTGTCGCGTCCTTCTGCGATCCGCTTCCCAATTTTCATATTTTAAATGATATGCAAACACATCAATAAGGAAAATAGACGACTCTTCTGGGGCTTTTGTGGGCTGTGGCACTTCCGATGGCAGCATTGCATTGTTCGTGCACGCCTCCCCGCGGTGCTCGCCACAACACGACCCCCCCAACCCGACCAAGTTCCGCACTTCTTGGACCCTGTCATCAAAACCTGTCACATTTTTTTTTTCGTTGCTCAAATTTGCAGCGTTTTCGTTTTTTCCTGATGCGGTTGAAAATCATGCGGCCTGCACTTTCTTGTGTTGCATTTTGGTGCTGAGAATTTGCCAGAAAATGCACATGACTTTAGTGACATTTTCCGCCAAATTGCACCAATTATTTCCTGTCGTCGGTCGGCGCATGCACACATGGCCCGAAGCTGCAGGCATTCATGCATTTGGCCTGAGTGATGCTATGCGCAGAAAGATGGGAGGCGAGATTGAGATTAAGTGACTTTTATCGTCAAAGGTGTTCTGAAATGGGTTAGTCACGATGTGGCGGATTTTTTTTTTATTTTATTTTTTTTTTTGGTCAATTTGCGTTTCTTTCTTCAGCGCAAAATATGCAAAAGCAGATTTTAAAAGGTCATTTGGAAGCCCGAAGACCAAACAACACAAAATGATAACCTTGTGGGCTCTCTTCACAGGGCCGTCACTCTTCAAAGTTGTTCACGGAAATTGGGTCAAATATGTTGTTGTGCTGGCAAAAAGCATGCAACTTCAAATCCATTTCCCGTGTCTGCAGTGGGGTTGGCTGCTGCTGTTCTCAAATTCTGAGTGGAGATTTACCTTTGTGAAAATTGCCTCATCTCTAGAGATTTGCCAAAATCTTTCTTCCGGTGGCAAAACGTTCAAATGAACAATCAATGGTTTGTGATACAATTTTGGACAAGTCGTCTTCTTGAAGTTGCCCCTAGCTGATATGCGCATACACAGTCCTGTGCATGGACAGATTGTCTACTAGAGTTGCGCCTAACTAATTTCAAAAGCTGCAACACACATCACTCCACTCCTTCGTTTGAGTTTTTGTTGCGATCTGATCGGGGCGCACTCACGGCACTGTGACAGATTGTCTGCTGGAGCTGCGCCTGACTAATTTCAAAAGCTGCAACACAAATCACTCCACTCTGCACCGCTGCTCCAGCCTCTGCTTTGACGTATCCATCACATGTCATTTCACATCACAATTTTTGAACACAGCACGGTCAGATTGGTCGACTACATGGAGTTGCGCGCTGCATATTACCAATTTCAAAAGCAACAATTATACACACTTCACTTTTGGTCCTTTGCATCGGACTGCATTCATTGTCCGATTGCCAGATGCAAACATGTGTCATCTCGTGAGGTTGCCTCCGCGACTGATATCAAATGCTGGGTTGACATCGCTTTCCATTCTCTTCATTGAAAGGTCCGCGGTGTGTCTGTCCACTCTTCCAGAGATTGCATGTGAATTGGAAAGGAATCGAGAGCTCGGTTCCAACTGCAAGGCAAAGAGACAGTGTTGGGAAGAAGCTTGCAGGCCTGTCCTGCAATTGGCGACCGTCATCCCCCTTCAAGCAGAGCAGGGTAGCGTTTAACAAATGTAATGCACTTCATGTTGTCAAAAGCCAGCAACTCCATTGACTGATGACCCCTGTCGGTCGTCCTGCTTTCCGTCAACATGAAATGCGTTTCTCCGGGCTTTTCCAGAGCCCCATCTGCCGAGATGTTTCCTTCCGCCATTGATGCAGTTTTCTCCTCTAAATAAATGACCATGGTTCGTTTTCGGGCGGTTCATATGCACGCTGCAGCATTGTTGTGTTGACCCAGTCATTCGAGGAACAGTTCATCTGTTGCCCTGGAATTTTGGTTTCCCGGCTGACTGGGCCGCACCTCTTCACAAAACCCAACTGACTCAGTGATATTGTTGTCTGCACGATTCTTAACGCTGAATGCTGCATGGCAATTCCCGCAGAGGTCACTCTCGTGCTTGCAAGAATTGCTGCGAGGCGGTCTCTCCGACTTCTATTTCCGGCTCACGCAGAAAGTGATGACTGGTGGCCAATTTTCGGCCCGTTTCACCAGCACACACAATGTGCTGCACCTTTTGTTTTCAGCAAAAAGCTCAGAGATGCTGGCCGTCAGTGCCGAATTCGTGTCTCTCTGCCCATGCCTTGGTCAGGTGAAATGACTGTCGCCGCTTTCCCCATTGCAACCTTCCCTCAGGTTCAACTCAGTATCCAATTCATCAGACGGATGCATCTTTCAATGCAACAATGGAAAACGAACAAGCTTTGTGCACAGAAATGAAATTTTTGCAACACAAACCCGTCCATTGAATTGGTTATTGAGGTTGAGTTGCAATGGGAAATGCGACTATGAGTGTTTTGTTAGGAACTTTAATTGATGCCTCCCATCATTCCCAAACCTGCGATTCTCCCATCTCTCTTGGAAGGTTTCGCAACACGGCATGTTTGTTCGTCCTTCGGGCCGGACCATTGTGTCTGACCATCGTGGGGTTACGACGTTCGTGGCAGCTTTGGTTTTGTGCCACGCATCAGAACGTCAGCAGGTGTTGTCTGTTTTCCGTTGTGTTGCGATCTTGTTCGGTTAAAATTAAACCTTGTGCACGTGGGCCACCCATGGTTAAGGGTCCGAACTCTTTTCTTGTGAAATTCACGAGAGCCGTGGGGCCTGTGAACCCTTCCAGATCGAAAGCTGGTCATCTGGTCATTGGGACCTGTGAGTATCCCTAAACACGTACTTAAACCTGACACAGTCTGATCATAATTGAAAACGGGCTTTTTTGATCAAAGGATCACGATTTCGTTTTTCTTATCGCCATCCATTCATCCGGGCGTTAGGAAAACGTGTAATAAGCATGTCTAAATCACTTCAAAGATGAAAAAAACCACAATGGGATCTTGGCCATGCATTCAAGATAATTGTTTCGTTGATTTATTTCTCTTGTGATACTTTGTCTCAGTTCATCGACAACTGACCAATATTGCCTGCACTTATTTTCATGATAAATCTACCATCAAAATTTTCATTCCCGGATTGTTGAAATTTCTTGGTTCAGAAAAAATTTATTGCCGCGAGCTGCTAAGGACATTCAATTTGCTCTCTCTCTCTATCCATCGGCCATGACTGTGTCGGCCTGTGAGGCAGTTATTATACTGTTCGTTATTATACTCGTACTGTTCGTGTTTCGAACAAATTATAGCCTTTTTTGTTTAAATGAAAAGATAAGGAACTATGGTGGGGGAGTCTTATGGGAAACTGTGAGGGGTGTTCTCCATGGCCTCCTCTTTGAAACTGCCGCGTTTGGCTGCGGGCATAACCGCAAGTGGGCCCGCAAGTTTCCCCTTCGATATTTGCTTTCTTCCGGGGATTTCCTCTGCAGTGATTTTGGCTTTCTGCGGCTGAAATTTGTCCTGCATTGATTGATCGATTGATTGCTTGCCATTTTGTCTTTTCCATGATTTCCTTTCTTTCTAGCTGATACGTCTCCGTTTGATTAATTTTCTTGCCAAGATTTCTCTAGTCTATAGCACTGCAGATTTGCTTTCTTTCATATACACGTACACTGAAAAAACAAAAAAGTGCCTGACGACCTTATGGTTCTCAAGTGAGCAGATTTTCCCCGTCGAAAAACTTGTCGACGGGGCATAAGTAGTCCACAAACGACAATTCGCAAGTCATAAAAAAACCGTCAATTGAATGACGGCTTAATACTACTCAAGTCACGATGCGTCCCCTTCGGAATATGTCCAGCCAGAACATTCTCCCCGTCAGGTGATCGCTCCTCAAAAGCAGAACCGTCAACTCACGATCGGGGTTGCAAAAGGTCGTCTACGAAAAAACCAGAGCAGACGCGGAGAGAGACCATACGAGAGAGACCAGCAGTGCAGCTTGCGTGCTCTCGTGCTTCGTGTCTCTCTCGCTCGTATTCTGCTTGTCTTGTTTTGGGCAGCAGGCACCCTCTTGAAGTCGGGGTCGGACTGAGGTCACGTCGCATTGTGCATGGTGGTTCGTGCAAGATGGAGCATGAAGCGCATACTCGGAATGGACGCTTGAAGTCAGCATATGTTTTGCGTGTTACCAACGGTTGCGAATTTTCACCAATTGTTTTGCGTTTGTTTTTCTTTGCGTTTGCCTTTCACACAGCTTTCACGTGAAATCTGTGGCGTTCTGCAGAGTTGTGTGATCCTGTGAAATTTTCTTCTCGATATCAAATATCGAGCGATGTCCTATGGAAAAAAATACCGTATTCAGATTATTGAATGCACAGCTGCGAGAATGATCCATTTTTGTTCGATCCGTGTGTTGGTGTCACCCAGTGTATTTGCAAAATCTGCCGCGTTCAGAGGTGATGGTATCTTGCCCTGCGGTTTCATCATTTAAGTGCCGGTTAATTTTTCTTAAGCCGGGCTGCAAAAAGGGAAAAGGGAAAACTTTAATTTCTGCAGGGCGGACTTTTCGTCGTTCTGTGACTCTGGGTATTTTGAATCTGACACTTTTTTGCGATGTTTATTCAGCGGATGAAAAAATTATCTGATTCAAAATCGCTGAATTTTGTCCATCGTAAACATTTTTTCCGAATTCATGTCACCAGCAACAATTCGGGTGTCGTCGTGCAACAATGGAAGAAGGGAAATCTTCAATTGACCGAGAAAACGCAGTGTTGCGAAATTAAAAAAACCCACTCCGTATTTCCCGTTGTAACTCAGCTTAGGTTCAACAGACTGTTCAATGGATAGATTTGGATTGCGAAAATTTCGTTTCTATGCACATCGCTTATTCTGTTTCCATTGTTGCGTGAGATGCATCCATCTGTTGAACTGGATGATGAGTTGACTCTGAATGTGAGTTGCAATGAGGAATGCGGCATAAATCTGTCAACATTGATGTGGAAACAATGCCTGCGGCTGCAAAAAGGGAAAAATGAAACTTTAATTTCTACAGAACGGATTTTGCATCGTTGATTAGGTTACTTACGCGTACCATAGCAGATTACAAGAGAAAAAAAACAGGTAAATGTAGAACCGATTTCGTTGTGCTGTGAAAACAAAGTGACCTGTCGCAGAAAGAACTGCTGCAAAACTTTCATTCTATAGAAACGAGAATGACTTTTTATCTTTGCGCCGGCTCTTGGCAGAATAAGTGCAGGCTTCTGTAACACCAAATGCAAACGTTTCTTGAAACAAATGTTTTGCTTCGTGGAACCAAAATTCAGCGTTGCTGAGCAAAGTTCTGCTTCAGACAATATGATTTCTCGAAATCGTAACAAAAGCAAAAATTACAACCATTGGGAACTTTAATTTCTACCTGGTCGCATTTTTTTTAAATTCTGTAGGTACTTGGTTTTCTTTGCGCGCGCATCATTTTTGTTCACCTATCGATTATTTTGTCGGTATTCGTGTGAGAATTTCCTTTCGAGTTCCTCGCACGAATGTGCTGGATCCAGCGAATGACGACATAGGCCTCCCGCGTGTTCGTAAATTCAACATGTCGCTTTGCAATGAGAATATTTATCCTTTTGAACTATACGGAGGAAGGCCAGCTCTCGCTAAAAACCTATTCCTCATCCTATCCCCATCCTATAGGTACCTACTATGCTCATTTTATCATCTTCCGGATGAGAGATCCATTTTAAGCAATATAAGCCTACCCCGTAGAGGCTAAAATATTGACCTCAAGAGTCGTCACATTACAGAAAAGCCCTCAAATGACTGCCATGAATTACGACTAATTCACCGTCATTTGGCAACCTTTACATGGTCGATTTACTGCAAATGGCTCGTAATTTACGGCTCAAGGCCATCAATTAACGACCCATGGATCGCATTTTGTCTATACAAAGGTCGTCATATGAAGATAATATGTCATCACCTGACGACCTTTCCATAGGCAACTGAATGATTTTGTGATCAGCTGACGGCCTATGGGCCGTCATCTAACATATCGACCACCGCCCATTGACGGGCTAAAGGTTGTCATTTGACAATATTATAGGTCGTCATCCATGGACAGTGATTTGAGGGCTTTTTTCTTGTGGAGTGACGACTTTATTTTTTACAGTGTAGGCCTACCCACATACACTTCCAACGCATTTCGTTAGTTTCTTGCCAATATCATGTGTCTCTTGGATGACTTGTTTTCTTGCTATTCGAGTATAATGTCGCTCATTGATATGCTTTTTGCCAATTTTTCTCCTGCCTTGTCTGTTTATTCGTATTGTCTTTTCGTTTTGAGGTGCCATGCATGTTGCAGCACTGATATGCTTTTTGCGAAGGCTTTCCCCTCTATGAATTTGCCGGGCAATTATTTGTATTTGTGATCTTGCCAATGGTGTGTGAACCTTCACACCTGTTGTGTGGACAAAGGACGAGGCATTGTGCAAGAAAATTCGTATTTTTCAACCGCGGCTGCATGTAACGGGAGCGCCAGCCGGTGGTAGGTAACGATTCACCTGCCGGATATGTGTGTTGCTTTGCGTTTCATCCTGATTGGCAAAATCAGCAGAGGAGAGTTCAAATGTTCATCGGCCGTATCTTGTAGATACTGGGTGGGTGTCAGGCAAATCTGCAATAGGCAAACCATCCTGCATCAGAGCTGTGCTCGAATTGCTTCCCGTTCGCTATGATGGAGACGGGCACACCATTGCACCAGAAGCATTGTCTGTATTGTATTGTATTTAATATTTCTGCTTGCGATTTAAATGCAAACATTCGAAAAGAACAATAATGATAAAACTTGGAAAAATTGAAAAGGCGACGAAACGATTTTGCATAAAATCAGTATGTGGCAAAACTTATCAAGTAATACAAGAATGGAGAACATTTGACGATGTTAACCTCTGGTGGCATGAGAATTTCTGATTAAATAAGAGTCTTTATGGGCAGAGATTTCCACTTTCCACTCCCGAAGGGTTTTCGGAAAAAAGGAGGGAAATGAGTGATGTTCAGCTTCACAGTGGGAACCAAAAACTTGTTAGCATATGAGAGCGGCTATTATTGACCTGACTCACTCGAATGAGCATTGTGTGATTGACGGCGGAGAGAGGAGTCCTGATGGAAAGCGACTTCGGTGCAAAAAGCTCGATTTTCAAATGAAGTTCGCATTGTATGACGGGGGCTGTCAGTGAAAGTCAAGAAAACCTTGTCACATCAGGGCGAAATTAACACCTAGTGGTTTTTCACTGGACCCTTCTCTTCGCCGTGCGGAGGCAAAAGCTCGGATTCAATAGAGAATAATCAACTTAAGCAGTTACCTATTCACCTGCGGCCGTGCTACCAAACTCGCAAACCAACCAAACAAACCATCAAAGTATTGTCGTCTTTTGCCTTCCGGCTTACTCTCGGTGAACCTGCCTTTTTACATGTTTTGCTCTCGTGCGCCATACAAAACTCGTCGGTTGACCAGGTCGCTCAAACTGAAAGTGACCTTTCGAAAATTTGTTCACCAAACGTTTGCCTTTTCCGGATTTTGATTCCTGTTTCCTGTTTTTTTTTTTTTCAGGTTCTAATTGTTTGACCTCCACTCCACGGTGCGTTTGACCTCCACGGTGCTTGTGAAAGACCTTTTCGAGTGAATGATGAACTCGTGTGCGTGCTTTTGGGTCTCTTTCGTGTGTAATTTCCCCGCTCTGATTGAAAATTGAGAGCCATTTTTGTGATTTAATTTGACACGATTTGTTTGCGCTGATCATGCGCACTTATCATGCATGCGGCTATCTTTTTCCTTGGTCCCTATGCGAGATTACGCACATGGCGCTCCGATTTTCTGCTTGGTGCGGGAGAACATACCTGATCCGAAAAACTTTAAGTCCGAATGGCTGTAAATTAGGTTAGGATAGGTTAGGTTTGGTTGGGATAGCGTAGTGTAGGTTAAGTCAGGTTTGGTCAGTTTAACTTGGATTCGGTGAAGATTTTACGAGATTTGCGCCATTCGATCTTAAAGTTTTTCGGACCAAAGTGTCCCGACCCCTTGGTGCGAGTCAAGAACTCGGCGAGAGGATCGGGCGTGAAGGCTGCATTTCTTTCTTTCTGATTTTTTTCTGCTTTTGTCTTCGCCATTCTTTGCATGCCCGCAAGCTCAAGAGAACAGTTTTT
>JASGXE010012828.1:0-13211 GCA_030068105.1 Sinentomon sp. SZTP_YWyxl
TTCATTATTCAGACATGTTGCCGTATCTAATTTGACACGCATTCGTGGCTAAATATTCTTGTAACTTTTTACACCAGATGGAAGCACATGTTTTTTAATTTTTCCACAATCGTGCGGGAATAAAATGAGAAGCTTTCAGGCAATTTCAAATGAATTCTTGGTCTTACCCATTCATTTGTGACCGCTCACAATAATTTTGTCACAAAAACAATGTAGATGAAAATACGGAAGTGCACTGACATATGTTGCAAGTCCAATGAAAGATGGAAAATTCCTGGTGGGATGGGTTTCAGACGCAATTTCCCAGGCATTGTTATTTTTTGTCAGCCATCCGATGCAAGTGCGCAAGTCTTTGGACTTGCGACTGGCGTTGGTAATTTTTCGGGCTTACGAGTATTTCTGGGATTAAGCCTAAACTGATAGTAACAGCAGACTGAAATGGAAAAATTATGAAAAAAAGAAACTCTCTGAAGTCTGACACCGCTGAGACAATTATTTGACACAGGAACCCATGTCAGTTGTTATTTCATGTCAAGTGAGTGGGGAAAACTGTTCTGGGAAAACTGTTTCGAAAGGAAATCGAAATGTGTCGAAAAAGTTGTCCAAGTGTCTCACTGGTGGGACAAAATTTTTGACACACTTTCCCGACTCTTACATGTCAAGTGAGTTGGAAAAGTGTGTCACTGGTGGGACAAAAATAGTTGATATTAAATGTCACTTGACACAGTTATTTTTTTCTGTGATACACTAATTCCGCCGCCGCGTCTCATTTTTTGGCAGTGTTTGCTACCGATTGCCGTTAGAGGACATCCAGAACATGTCTCATGATTCTTCCGAATAGAAATTCTATATCCAATCCATGTCAGTTCCAAGTGAAGGTTTTCCCCCCGCACTATTCACGATTGGAACTCCCTTCCTCCAGGCTCCACACCATCTCCAAGTACCTTCAGAATTCTGGGCTGTTGCCATCGCAGTCAGATGATTCCACTTTTGCATTGCTTGGATTGATTTGAAATTTTTAGTTTCGAAATCTATTTTTGCTTGTCTTCAGTTTGCCTCTTATCAACACACATATAACTTGTTTTGTTGTATCATTATTGTTACTCTTCTGCCATACCTGGTGTAAGGAATAAAGAATAAAGGTGCGCATTCCCTCCAAATCCTTTGATCAGCAACTTATTTATCCATTTAAAACGCGACTTCTTCACAAATCCGTAATCTCGGAGATCGTTTTCTCAAGGTGGTTTTTCTCTGCTCTCACAGAGTGCACCAGACACAAATGCGAGATGGGTATTTCTTGCCCAAAATTAAGACAAAATTCCGAAATGTGATTTGGCGGGCAAACAACAAAATGCTGAGTTCAGATTCGAGATACAAAATTGGAGAAAAACAAATCCTTTCAAGAATATTTGTCAATAAAAACAGAATGCCTATATGCATATCTAGAATCTATGTCTATGATTCTGTAGATTACATGAGTCTATAGGATCTATTGAGTCCAGGAATCAATTGAATCTATGAGTGTCGGGTAAACCTGATACTCAAAAACTTTCCGGACTCCTAACAGACGTATGGCACCTAGCAGAAACGAAGATTGACATAGCCATCATTGCCATAATACCCGTAGCTTCCATAAACAAAAAGCAATTTTCAAGATTGCGACCTTATTTTCAGAGATACCTACTCCGTAATCCCAGTTTATCTTGATCAATTATTTAACGACTTACTGAATAATTTAGTTGACTAAATCGTGCTGAAATAGGACGGCTTGCAACGCAAACAAATCAACTTCACTTTCGGGGATGTGCCCGAGAGAATTTCGCCACAATTTCAGCCGAAGTGGAAATACCAAAAAAATTGACGGACTGTGACGAGGCTCAATTCTTTTATATTCAGACATTCAAAATACCCGGGCCATAGGAGATTTTGTCAGGCTTTTGAAGCACGGGGCAATGTTATTCCCCATCTAGTAAGCGCTGTTAAATGCATTCCTTCATGTAATGTGTTTTGCGGCGCATACGTAATGTGGAATTACATTACGCCGGTGCTTTCAAAAGTCTGAAAAACTCGCCTATGGCCCGCGTATTCAGAATGGCTCCGTATACAAGGGGACTTCAAGGTCGGTGAGCGTAGGTACTTTGAAATGGCAAAACAGTTCTGCGTTATTGTTTTCTATTTGCATTTTGTGCGGAAACTTTTTTAAACTCGCCGAAACTCAAGGTGATCGAAAAAGAAAGAATGTTTGTTCGAAAAAAAATCTTAGAAAAATTTTGAAACTGGTGGGATTCGAGCCCAGGACCCCAAAACTTTTTGTCGGGTGCATGCTCATCATTCCGACGACTCAGACCACTCGGCTACAGCAGAACCGACGCTGGATATCGTTTTTGTCTCCTATTTATGCAAACCGTCTGGTTTTAAGCCAATTCCGCCCAGAGCTGAATGACCAATTTTAATAAATCTGACGGTGAACTTTCTTGTTTTGGGCTTTCTTGTTTTTCCCACTTCGAGGAAGGAACATCTGGACAGGCCGGTCGCAATATTTTTGAGCCCTTAGCTTGCTTGTTACCGCAAGGACTCCTTGTTTGACCCGAATTGCGTGACCTCCACAAGGAGACTCAACAATCAATATCATTTGGGTCTAAAGGCCCCATCATTTCCTCATAAAGTCCTTTCTTTGTTCGTATTCGTGATATTGCTTTGTGGCATGATATTGCTTCGTGATATTGCTTTGTGGCGTGATATTGCTTAGTGATATTGCTTTGTGGCATAGCTTCAGGCAAAATTAAGTTGGCAGGTTTTTTCAAAAAGGAAAACAAATGAGGCGATAGTATCTGTAAATACTTCTGCAGTCGGACTGGAATAACATGGCACTGAAAAAAAAAATAGAAAAAGGGTCAAAATATCCGTTTGGAAAGCCCACACACCCGCTGCCATCCTTTTTCTCAACATAATCCTTTTTTCGTTTTGGGGAGATTATTATTATTATTATTTTAATTTCTAGTCAAATGGTATGATACGTCAAAGATTAAAAACAATGCACATGTAAAATTACTGTGAAAGAGAGAGAGAAGAAAAGAGAAGAAAAATGAAGCTGAATCCAGGAGTCTCGTGACAGGAAAGAGAAAAAAAAATGACAAATGCAGGTAAAAGTGACGAAAAAGGAAAATTGAAAAGTTGACTCGGTGTTTACCATGAGCAATAAGAATCAGACCAATACGTTGCGCTGCGGATGGTATGCATGAAAGGGCGAGTAAGGGCATTCCAATCCCTGGAGGTTCGTGGGAAAAAAACTGTGGAAATAAGGATTAAATCGAATTGTGGGACCTCGAACTTGCGCGTTAGAATGGATTATTCTGAGAATGGATGGAGATAATTCTCAAGTGGTACGTCTTCCGGTCCGACTTCATAAAAAATTGTAAAGGGACCGTGAAGTGAAAGTGCTCCTTTCGGGACATTCTTTGAACACATGGATGGTCTTTAGAATACTGTTCTGTTGTCACAGATTGTTCGAACACACAAGTGTATTGGAGCACACGGGTTGTTCCAATTGCTCGTGTACTCGTGTAGAACAGGAAAATAGTGTTGTAAAAACACACCACCTAAGGTTCAAACAAGAACACTGCCGTTTAAATCCATGTCAAAAAGGTATTCAAAGCGGAAACTGCTGATTTAGGGTGTATGAATGCTGTCACAAGTGCCTATTTTAAAATGTTAGACAGGTAGTCGTTTAAAAATGTGACAATTTACGAGTTTCAGTAATTGACGTTTCTGCGTTTTAATGGGTGCTTGAATATAAAAGACAGCACTTTTATATTCAACTTTCGTTTATTCTGACACTTGCTATATGGAAACACTTTCAGAGCGCAGCATTGGAGAATATCTTTTCAGTCAGCTTGTGCTCACAATTGATTTAGGTCCCACTAAATCGAAAGTAAGCTGTTAAGTCAACATGTCGACAGAAGACCTCACAATATAATTAAGGGCATTTGTTCGTGGCCATTGTCATCAATTCATCATTTTGTACCTATTACGTTCAGCCTGGCAACAGATGTAGGCCAACACAACGAACAGCTCTCAAAGTTTAAATTGGCGTGCATGTAGGTATGTACTCGTGTAGGTATTTTGGCTGTGTCAATCTATTTGCTGGCATCACGTCGAAACAAGAAAGCACCAGGCCGGAGTATGTGGTATCGCCAGATGGAAGGCTTGCACAAAACCAGAATTATTTTCCGACCAGAAAAACGAGCCTATCGAAACTGACAGTGGGTACTAAAACACAAAAAAATATAACTACAAAAATACAAGCACACAAAAATACAAATACAAAAAATAAATGGATAGTTTCCTCAATTTTGTGGCATCCTTGGACCAAATGAGGCAGCGGCACAATGGCTAGAACGGCCTCTCTGACACCTCCATTTTCTGCTGAACAATATTAGAAAAGTCAGTCCACACACAGATCATCATATAGCACTCTTACTCAAACCTGCATTTGTGCGGAAGGTATCATATTTTGAAACATGAAAGCGCCACAATGCTATTATATCAATCCAGAAGGAGCCGCATTAAAAACTATCATTCCGACGATATTTGCGGATTGTCGATTTCGATCCGATTGCGGGCGCCTGCTGTATTTCTCTGCTCGAAGTCACTTTGCGCCTGCAAATTTTATAGGGTTTGCTACACACATCACTTTTGGCATACGCGAATTGCAGCTTTTGATCCGGTGTGGGTGAGGTCGCTCCCTTTCCACTCACAGTCGCATCACTCCTGCAAATTTCCAACGTACGAAAATATGATATGCATTCAGGCAGGCGCATTCATTGGCTACTGTTTGTGTTCTTTGTTTGTTTTTTGATGTCGAGCACTGATGGAGGAGTAATGTTTGCAACCGCATTCCGAGAACGTATTCCGAAACGCATGCTTTCGCGAGAAAGCATGCTTTCTCACAAAAAGGAAAAAATAATGTTGCTCGGTCAGTCAGACAGACAGAAAAAAATTGCACAATCATTCGATGAGTTACAGATATGAGATCCTTTTGAGAAGGATACGAGTAAGTTTTTCCGTGTACAGTAGCGGCGAAATTAATCTCACACGTGTTTTTCCCATTTGGCTGTTGCCTGAACTTTTTTTCTTTCTTTTTACTCTTATGCAGACGGTTGTTATTAAAGCGTCAGATTGCCACAAAACTTCACAGGTGCATATCAGATTTCGATCGCACTTGTTAAAGAGAAAGAGGCACTTTAATTTCTGCATCATGGATAAATCTCATCAGTAGCAATTTTCACACGTATGGGTACATTAATTCCGACGCCATGAAAAAGCAGTGGAATCAGTATCCTAATCTGTTCCCTTTGGGCCATGCAAACCGATCTGATATTTAAGCAAATTGTGCTCAGCCCACGTTCCTTTGCCGTGTATATAAAACAATACAATTTCTTTTTTAGACACTCAGTGGTTTGGGTATAGCATATCCCTATATAGCTTCCACATGTGTGAGTACCTTGTTATGGAGCTTGCACTGAAAATTGATAACTCTAAATGCAGACTGAAACACTTCTGCTAAAATTGTTTTCTAGATCGATGAGTGAACTATACAAGTCCGATATTTCTGGAGATAAACTTCCCTTGCGGAAAATGTCTAGGCATTCTAATGATATAGCTCTATGATATAGCTCTACTTGTAAAATGACCTAGCGAAAATGCTTGGGTATCATCTATCTTATACTCCGTTTTCAATCGTTAGATTTCATTCCCTAGTCTCCTCGAAAATAAGATGGAATATCCTTCTCCTAATGAGCTCTCTCAAATGGGAAGCCCTTAAGAAAGAAGAAGACTTATGAATAATCTGATTTAGGGAAAGAAAGGGAAAGGTTAATTCCTTGATTCGTTTTAATGAAGAGGGGAGGATGCTTGCATCGTCGTGGGGGTAGGGGAGAGTAGAGGACAACCACCTCGGAAGAAAAGGCAGTCTATTTTGTGTCTAATAAATTTATTTTCCTTCTTCTCCCAACTGATTTTGGTCCCTGAAGAACCCGTTGCCCTCTGCTGACAGTTTCGAGTCTTCTTCTAGGATGATGTTGCATGTCCCATCGCTTATCTATTACTGAATTTCAGAAAAAGGAAAAATCCACTGAAAATACTTCGGGGTCCTGTTGCTCTGAAGCAAAGTAGGCCTGACCCTCGCAGAGCTGTTTTACTTAGCCTCAGGTTACAGACAGGTTGGTTGCAAACATTGCCTAGAAGAGGAGAAGCGAAAACAGGTAGCAAACCTACGGGAGTGCAGTGTGTTTCAAAATGTGTCGTTGAATATTAGAATATGCGCTTCTCTTTCAACAGCGTCTCGTTAATCTAAAAAAGAACTCTTTTAAAAAGTTTGTGTTTGACTTCAATTTTTAATGATATATCTTCTTTGAAATCTGAAATTTTTGTGTCAATGTTTGTCTCAATTTGAGGAAGGGTTCGCCCCCAAAATAAAAACACGCATCAGTTCAATTCAACGATAACGAGAAAAGATGTTGATGTTTTCAACCTTTCGGCACACCCAGTGATTTCAAAATTTCGCTCAGGGTACCTTGTTTGCAAAACTATTCCCTATAGAAAAGGTGAAAGAAAAACGGTATCATTTTCAAGGCCCATTATAGGGAATGTTTCGCGGAGGTGGGGTTTGGACAAGGCGGGTTTCGTTGCTGGTCAAATTAATTACCTATTAAAGATATTCTGCTCGCAGTGCCGTAAAAAGTCTCTGAGGAGTCAGGGCACCAATCATTTTGGTCACTTGGACAGTGCCCGGAGGCAGAGGGCCCCAGGGTTAACGACTCGAAGTGTCGTTTCGAATCAAGGGGGATTCAGAAGGAGCAAATTTTGTCCACTATTACAGTGTCGCGTCGTTTAAGGTCCATGACCAAAACCAAACCATTGCAAACCAGGCCCGAAATTTTGCTTGCTTTGTGAGTGCCGTTTCAAGTCTTCGGGGAGTCGTTCAAGCGGAGTCAGGGCCCCATTTTTCTGGGTGCCTTCTTCTTCTTCTTCTTCTTTGGGTTGCGGCGCCCGTGGGTGCCGACAATGCCTTTGACTTCTTCCGCCACTCTTCTCTCTGTCCGTCCTCCGAGATTGTATGGATTCCATTCACTTCGTTTTTAAGCCCTTTTATCCCTTGGTGATACTTAAAAAAAATCATTTAAAATTGTGCCACCTTCCCTCTATGCTGCCCGTGTTTACTTGCTTACACTTGTAGAAGGTCTCAAAAAAGTGACTCTCTCGTCGGGCCCAATATTTATCGAGTCGGAGATGGCGACCTGATCTCAAACGAAGAGATGAAAACTAACTTTTTTTGACGATTTTCCGACATGCAGCTTTGAAAATTACTACCCACACAAAAGGTGCCTCTCAACATAGCCTTGATTCTGTTCGTATAGCCGGTGCATTGATTCTGGTTGGATTCATTTTTCAGTAATCCATGATTGTCATTTTGAGCTCCGAGATCGCCCTATTGACGCCTGCTATACGCGCGTGACTAAAACGACAGGAGCGCAGGTCAGAGCTCAGGGTAAAATACCTCGCTGTTACCAACACGTTTTGTGACAGTGCTGTTTTAAATAATAATTATTTAATTCAAAATTTTTTTTTAAATAATTCGTGTTTACACGCTCCGAAGATAAACCGTTCATGATAATTTTTCCTGTTATTTTTTCACAGGTTTCCTTTGCTTATTCTATGTTGGTTGATGTTTTATGGTAAACCAGGTGTACGGTTCCAAAAGAAATAACATATTTCAATTTCATTCAAAATATTCCCCCGAAGCTTTTCCCATCGAAATGAAACTGAACATCTGACCAGAAATCAAGTTGAAAACTTTCCCGCTGTCAGTGTGACGGACCAGTCAATGCGTCTTATTGGGGGTGTGACACCGATGGCACCGGTGGAGAAGTGGAATTCTGAAAATTTTGGCGCGAAATCTTAGAACAAAAACAGCGCCAACAAAAACTTCAGCGATGCATTCTTGTTCCACCCAGTTTTCTATCCATTTTCATTTTTATTTTTCGAGCTACCTTTTAAAAATTACCTAATTATGGGTAAAATAAATACACTTCGCGTCGTCTGGCCCGAGGGCCTGGCCCTAACAGCTCTAAATCCTTTGAACTGTGCAAAATCGAGAAAGGGATTTTGAAAATCCGATGTTGATACTTGCACGTCAGAGAGAGAGGCATCACTGTTTGAAAAGCCCTACTTTGTCCATTCATTAGTTGTCGTATACTCGCCTCTATTTTGTCTGTATTTCTTTGACCTTTGCATAAAACCACTTTTAAGTGTTTCATTCCCCGCGATATTCCCTGCGCTATTCGCTACGCTTTTCTCAGCGCTATTCCCTGCAATCCATGCTTTTTCGTGTTTCATTCCCTGCGGTAGTTTCATGTTCATTTCCTGCGAATCGCGCTATTACCTGCGCTTACCTGAATTATTCCCGCAGTTCTCCTTTGATACATTCTGGGAGCACGTCATGTGGATTTTTTTAGAACACTGTTTTTCAATCCCATATTTGGAGCAAACAAGCATGTGGGACACTTCGCGCGCTCCAAATCACGATCTATAAATAAAATTATGTGATTGCCCCATTTGAACTCATCATATAGATATCAATTCCATTGTTGGCCGCAGAGGTTCGGCGAAAATCTATTGGTTCGAGGATTTCGGACGTAAACCCCAATGGCCACTCACCCTAACCTAACCCTAAGCTTGAACAATAACCAATTTAATGCAAATATGTCTGCTGGAAAATTATATTTCTATGAACAACAATATTCCTTTTCCATCGCTGAGAAAGATGCATCTAAATGTGGAATTGGCTATTTTTCAAGCTTAGGGTTAGGGTTAGAGTTAGGGTTAGGGTTAGGGTAAGGGTTAGGGTAAGGGTAAGGGTTAGGGTTGGGGTTAGGGTTAGGGTTAGGGTTAGGGTTAGGGTTAGGGTCAAGGTCAGGGTAAGGGTTAGGGTTAGGGTTAGGGTTAGGGTTAGGGTCAGGGTCAGGGTTCAGGGTTAGGGTTAGGGTTAGGGTTAGGGTTAGGGTTAGGGTTAGGGTTAGGGTTAGGGTTAGGGTTAGGGTTAGGGTTAGGGTTAGGGTTAGGGTTAGGGTTAGGGTTAGGGTTAGAGTTAGGGTTAGGGTTAGGGTTAGGGTAAGGGTTAGGGTTAGGGTTAGGGTTAGGGTTAGGGTTAGGGTTAGGGTTAGGGTTAGGGTTAGGGTTAGGGTTAGGGTTAGGGTTAGGGTTAGGGTTAGGGTTAGGGTTAGTGTTAGTGTTAGTGTTAGTGTTAGTGTTAGGGTTAGGGCTAAGGCTATAGGGTCAGTGGCTTTGGGTTGATGTCCAGAGGCTTATTGATGTCCACATGCTGGTTCTTGGGAGGGAAATTCTTTTTTCCTGATGTATCTGAGAGAAAGGGATCTGAATCTGGGATAAAAAAAGGGATACGTACGGGCGTATTCACCATTGCAACTTGCCTTCACATTCAGCTTAATTAGCCAATTCAACAGACGGATGCATCTTTCAATGCAACAATGGAAAAGGAATACATCACGTTGTGCATAGAAATGATATTTCCGCAACACAAATCTATCCATTGAATTGGTCATTGAGTTGAACCTGGGGGTGAGTGGCAATCGGAAATATGCGGCCGGATTTTTCCTGATCCAAATTCCATGAGCAAGGCAGTTTGATTTCAAGAAAGACAATGGTTGGCGAAAGCAAAGTAGGTTAAAAATAACATCTTTTGAGGTTTTTAAGTGCATCTATTAACATCTATAAAAGTATCACTCTGCTGGGCAAACCTGCATTTTAGGGACAGCAATTTTACTCATATGTATTTAAAAGACATCAGGAAAGACATGGTGCAAGACATCAGGAATAAGGTGCCTGATTAGTGTCGGTTGGTGGAGGAGATCAGCTGATCCCTTCAGAGCATCACAAAATGCAAATCTGTGCACAAAACCCTCTCATGCAGGACAATTTTGCAAAGTGCTGTTTAAACGCAGGATCCGATTTATTTTCGATCCTCTAACTTCCGATTCGCCTTGTTTGCCATGTGGAAACCTCATGCAAAGGTTGGCTTCGGATGAGAGTCTCAATGAAATCCTTCCCAGAAAATTGGCATGACTTTTCAAACACCCATATGCCTGATCAGCTCAGTCAGTTGTTACTGTGTGCTGGCCATTGATAAGAGCTTTTCCACATTCCGCGGCCAATTTGCCGGAAGTGCCGAAGTCATTCGGTCGAAAATGAAAATCACGCCTCGCTTCAAGTGAGCTGGGAACTCCGTTTCAGTATACCTATAGGCCCCACTTCAGTGAGCAATTAAGGACACGGAATCAATTCAGGCGTTTCTCAATTTCACCCTATATCGAATTAAACGCCTTTAATTTCCACTTCACAGAAATCTCTATCGAGCAGGCCGACGGCTATTAAACCGCATTCTTTTTCGCAGCCCACAGATACCTACAAGACATTCTTTGGTTTCCTCTAATAAAAAGAAAGTGCCGTAAAGAAGAGCACGCAGAAACAGCACTTTAGCTAAAGGTAATGAAAAAACCCTTCTGTATTGCGTATACAGTGAGATAGATGGAAAAAGTCCAGGGCGAAAAAATCCTAGGGCGATTGAACCCAGACTTGAAGACCGTTTGGAATTGTCCCAATGTGTCCAGAAAGAAACGCCGTTTTGTCGATCGACGATCCGATCGAGCCTTTAGAATTTTAAATCATGAGATGGAAACTTTTCACGCTATGTGGAGCGAAATCTGCTTCCGCACCAGTTTAATCAAGTGAAAATTAAAAAATCAAAACATTCCCTGCCAACACCGTTTTTGTTGTTTCGTCACCCAGGCGCACCCAACACATCCACCATATAGACTTTCCTTTCACTATGGCTTCACAAAGCATAACAACGGCTTTTTAACCGCACTGCTCGTGAGTGGGATTCCCTGCCACTATCTTCTCCGTTCCTCCGAAAGCCTGCTCAACCACCTCAAGTTTTGCGGTAATTTGTTTTCACCCTTTTTGTTTTGCAGTTTTTCTTGCTGTTCTAGCATTGCCTAAAATTTTTTTTCATTTTTTTCTTCTGTGTGTATCCCCGACAAACCAGTTCATTTTGTTTGTCGTAAATTTGAAATAAAAAAAATATGCCAGCAACCGCAATTGCATCACAAAAATGCAGATGACAAAAATGCCATTCCGTTGCCGTTCATACGCTGCCGCACAGCGGAAGCTGAAAGCTATTTTCACGAGAGAGTCTCTCATGTTGTCGATCCAAGTATCTGGAGATCATTGATTGCAGAAATTTTAATTCAATAAGACTTTCCAGGGTGAAACTTTCCAGGGTGATTCTTTACGGCGTGGCAATGTCGCTACAACGTGTTACTTATGCCTGCAGGAATCAAAGTTGGTCCGTGACAAAAAGTGCAACGACCCCCCATTTCAGAGATATTGGCCCCTAAAGTACCCAAACTGTGTATCGTAAGTGTATCGTCAAATTTTACTGTGCTGCGGGAGGCGTCACTGGACGCCCATCGAGGCACCGTGTACTAAGTTGTGCGTCCAGTGGTGCGGGGTGTGTGTGGGTCCGAAGTCTTTCAGTGCTGCAAATCTAAATTGAGGTCTTTCGCCTACGGTGTTCGCTTTGGCGCCAGGAATGCCATCAAAAGGGTGATTGGCACATTTTCTTGTTTGCCGATGGTGTTAGGATAGGATTGACTTTCGGTGCATGGCTCCCGCGGGTACTCGTATACCAACCAAGGGTTTAGAGTCCTTCAGAGTCCTCTCTATACAGTCACGCCTAAAGTACTTCACGAGCTGAGTAAATAAACGCTGATGATTTGCAAACACAGACATTAACAGATTGGCATTCTAAAGGTATGCGGAAAGACGGCTGTTGGAAAGAAAGAGGAAAGTGCGACGCTTTCAAGGTAGGCTTTCAATTAGGCTCGGAAGAGAGCAAGGGTTATCAGGGCTAGAAGGGTTATTGACGTTCAAGTTGGGATTAATGTCAAGGAATATGTGCCGAGTTTGGTTCGATAGAGAACGGCGAAAACCTGCTTGGAAATCGAGAATACTTTTGGAAGCTGGAAATCGAGAATGCGTTTGGAAAGCTTGGAACCGAAAACCTCGAATGGTTAGACGAAAATAGGCATTCATTAGTTCATTGCACGCATGTCAAAGGGGCGATATGCTGGCTGATATGTTTCTCATCACTGCCTTCATCTTGAGAATTCAACCAGCAATTCTAAATTTATCACAGCATGTGTACACGAAGGGCGGTTTTTAAGTTCTGCCAGTGCCCCATTTTTTGATGATCTGAACTCTCCATAGTGTTCCTTCTGTGATCAGTGATCACTTTTATTTCCCTGATTTTAGTTTTTGTCCTTGTTATTATTATTTATTTATTATTATTATTTGTTCAAAAACAGTGAGCAATTGACATGGCACTGTGACATATACAAGCAGTCAACATAACAAAAAAATTACACGCGAGCATAGCCAATTCAGTGTAAAAAATGTGAGATTGAAACAAGGGATAAAAACAACAAGTCAATGATTGACGCAAAAAAATCAAACAACGGGCGTCAAGATCGTGGTGCGAGACACGCGAGCAATAGCATTTGATAAAATAGGAGAATTGGAGGGAAGGCCATTCCAGTCGGTAATGGTTCGAGGAAAAAAACGACTGGAAAAAACATTTTTTCTGCAAAACGGAAGAACAAAGCTCAGGCCATTGTCTGTACGCCTTTGAGTGGTTTTAAGACAATAGGAAACAGGAAGGGGAAAATCAACTTCACCTACAATTACGTCTCTGAACAAGTTTAGCCGGTGCATTCGACGGAGACTTTCTGGGGTGGGGAGATCAAGTTCTTTTAATAATGCAGTGACGCTTATTTCTCGGCTGTATTTTTGGGTTATTGCCCTTGCGGCTCTTCTCTGGATTGCCTCAAGGGCGTCAATATTACAACGTTTATAGGGATCCCACACCGCACAGGCATATTCTAGAATCGGTAAAACCAGCGCAATGTAGGCGTGACGTTTTTGCTTCACAGAAGCCACATTAAGATTTCGCATGATGTACCCAAATTTTGAGTTGGCCTTGGAAATGACAGATGCGATATGAGGGGTCCACGAAATGTCATGGGTCAGGGTCACACCAAGATATTTAAAGGTGGGGACAATTTCCATGCACT
>JASGXE010012829.1:0-13009 GCA_030068105.1 Sinentomon sp. SZTP_YWyxl
CAAGTAAGTAAAATGAATATTTGACTGCAGTTTTAGTGGGAACTAGTGAGATAATCATTGCCCTATTACGGGGCAGGAATTGGCTATAACACATCGTTTTGAGAAAAATCTCTGATTTTCCATGCATGGGCAATTGCACGGGCAATATGCACAGTTCGTTCCGTGTGTTCGTTCCGCACAGAAATTTCCGTTTTTTGCATTCTGTGGGCCAAGGCATAACATCGAAATGACTTTTCAAGAGTTCAAAACCCAATGAATGATGAATCACTACATTTTATTCTGTCGTAGAACGATACATGGGTACATACAGACGATTTACTCACCCTGTCTATCTTCTTTCATTTCACTCCGCCGTTCGGAAACCAATATAGCTTCCCCTTTCCACTTATTGCAGAAAGGTGGCTTCTGCTGATGAAATACACTGCGATTTCTTCCACAGTTTCTAGTTTCTAGTTCCATATAGCAGTCGCTTGTAGTTCCAGTCTCCGAGTTTTATCCAGTGCCTGCTCCGGAGGAAGATGGAAGGACCTTTCTAGCAGTATCAGGATAAGCGCAGAGCCAACACGACTCGTTCTCTCTCCCGCATGATAGTTGGCGCCAAAATTCAAATTGTACGCACAGGTGCGAACAATTTGAAATTTCGTTCGCGGACAGCATGGATCGTTGTTTTGCGACTTCTCGCAACTCGTTTTCGGATCGCAGCAATTTCTGCGCATCAATGCACGCCCAATTGTGCTCACCTTCTCCCAAGTTATCAAGGACTGATAACGTTCGGACTGATAACGCCCGAACCTCAATACCTATTGAATGCGTTTCATATATGGAACATAAGACATATGTAATTAAGATGGGTAGCCCAAAAGTCTTTGGCCATAGGAAAAATGAAAATTTGCTTTTCTATCATAGTTTGTGATCTGAAATTTTTTCTAGCTCCAACTACCGATGTAAACACTTTTATATCTGAGCTACCTAAACATGTGCAGATATAATATAGCCGAAATGCCTTCAGCCACAGTCAGAGCAAAAATTTAAATTTGCTGTTTTTATCAATTTTGTTATTTTAAACTTTTTATAGCTCGAACCACGGAGTTCACGACTTTGTGTATACAATTTCCGATTAAAGTCCTGATACCTGGTTCGTTTGATCTGGAAAACGTTTCAGACCACTAAACATTATAAAAGCAGCGAATTTACGTTTTCCCTGCGGCCAAAAACTTTTGGGCGACCCTGTTACATTCATTTCAATTTGTCAAGTGGCATCAGGAGACTTCTCCAACTGATTTCCCGTTGATAAGCGATTATTGTATGGACGCAGCCTGATGTTAAAGGGAGGTGCCTGTTACAAGGGCCTTTTGATGTGCCGCAGCCGAAAATTTTAATGTTGATTTTGAGAGGAGAGGCGTTTGCTTCCCCGCCTCGCTTCCGAGCTATTCAGACATTTTCAGACCATCACATGTGAAAGTTTGGGGCCCAATTGTGGGGTGATCGATCCTGACATTCACTTGTGACCCTTGACAATATTCAGTTCAAAGTGACAGTATGGAAAAATAAAGATAGACATCAGTAACAAATAAAAAAATCAATAATCTTGATACCTTGGAGGTTCATCCACGCCTAGAGCCAGCGCAGCAAGCTCGTCTAAGAAGTTGCTACCGCAGTTGGATGGTTAGTTTCAGGTTTGTTTGCATTTGCGGCGACCTCTCGAACCGGTGGATCAGATTTGGCCATACATGCGCCCTTTTAACGCCCTTTGTCGTGAACAGAGAGGGCGGCGTGCCAAAGGTGATTAATTTTTTGAGATTTTTCTTTACAACTGATGGAAGATCGTTATCGAGATAGGATTCCTGCGCGACATGGGTCGCTAACAGTTGGGATATCGGTGAGTTTGGTATAATGATTTGTGATCTGGAGACGGGAGAAGCAATAACTTGAAAGTTCGAATGCTTTTCGATTCACGCTGTCTTCGGTCATCGGAGCACGCCCGAGGGAATCAACACTCAAACAATGGTGGAGTGATGTTCGTGGGCGCGTGCGATGAGGCGTGATGACTGTGATCAAAAATGACATCAACCTGATCGGAAATCGACAGGCGAGCTCGTTGGCTGCATCGGTTGCAGGCGCTGATGCTGTGGCTTTGGCAGCGGGTTCGCAACGGCGGCTGCCTAACATCAGCGTGGGGAACATCCCCCAACAACATAACAATAACAGCAACGAAAATGTTGTTGCGGCAGGTAACAAGATCATCAACGAAAGCGTCGATCAGGACGAGGACGAATACAGAAGCTACGATTCAAACAAGACGACCGATGCTGTAATCGGAGGAGACGATGACCCGCCTTGTAAGTGCTGCAAATTAGTTGAATTGTTCTCGCGGCAAATGTCTGAAGCAACTTAAAAGTAACGATGTTGGAGGAAAAGAAAGAATCCCTAACCACGGACGCATATTCCATGCTCACGATGAGTTTCAATTGCGGAACTTGGTCTCTTGTGCGCAGTCTATGGCGAAAAATTGGAAACACGATCAAAATGATTAAATTTTTCTGACCATTTCATAGAAGGTCGGAGAGACGCCTTTACACTTTAAAGAAAATCCTAAGGGGTTCCCTGCTCATCCCTCTTCCAGATGAAATTCGAGTAAGCCAGTTCAATAGCAGCCGCTCCCACACCAACAAATATTTGGTTCTCACTATAAAATTAAACACACACTTTCATTATTTTTCCCTAAAACCGTTCGGGAATGGAATTCTCTCCCCAAGAACTCTAATTTGATTAGAAATTTGGTGAGAAATTCGATTAGAATAGAAAACTACAAATGCTGCTACATAGCGACAAAAAACAAACGCAACAGAGATTATTTATTGATACCAGTTGTGGTCTCGTCCAAGCATTTTTAAACAAAAAAAGAAGAGAAGTGAAAGAAGTGCACCATGCAGCAAAACACCAATCAACTCCGTGATACCGAGTACAAAGGGAGACTGAAAAAACTCATGTCTGAGGTGCGACACCGATGGGCAATGAGTTATGAATTTTGAACTCGAGGGGAGGCCATTCCAGTCCCTGATAGTTTTCGGGAAAAGGAATAGAAGAAGATCACATTCGTTTCAAAAAATTCAATTTTCAATAGAACGATGGTTCTAAAAATAGTTCATGTGCAAGCAAACGTACAATAATTTTTCAATGTGTTTTCATTCCAACAAACTTCGGAGCACGGTGTGAAACATTTGGACACAGGCATCATGTGTGTTGACATTTGAACCAATTACTCTTCATCATCATTTTTTGGTTGAGTGTAAAAGAAAACACATCGAGTCAACTCCGCCATGTTTATTTGTGCTGTTGCGAAACCTTGGATCTGCTTTTTGCTCGACCTAATGGGAAATTTGGTCTCTTGTACATACGAACAATGCACCCAAAATGAACCCCAAATTTCAAAATTTCTTCCGCTTCTGGGGAGCAAAACGCCCCCATACGCGCTGGCAGGGGCTCTGCCGCCTGAAATCCCGCTCCAATTGGGGGGGCTCCGTCCCCAGACCCCCCGACTTGGTGGCGGCCAGATCCTTCCCGGAAATTGTCCACTCTGAGAAAACCAGAAATGGCGCCCTGATTTTTTCTTTTCCTTTTCCTGTTCTCCCCCACCCCACCCCCACCAACAGGTTCACCGGACGAGGAAAAGAGCTCCCTTCTCGACGATGGGGAAGGAGGCGTTGCATTGGCAGGAGGGGGTTACGGTCGGGGTCGTCGACGGAGCCAAGAGAATCGGAACCTGTTTAGCACCGGAAGCATTAAGAAATCCCTGTACAACCGATGCAGCAGCAACATTGTTGCGTTGAAAGATGTCGGCGAAGACAGCATGGTCTGCAACTGCAATAAGGGTGGCCTCGACCAGGTGCACCTGCATGTGGCCAAGGACGGAAGCAGGTGTTGCTGTGAGGATTCCGAGGAGGGTGCGGGGGACGACGATGATGAGGATGGGGAGGAGGGAGAAGGAGGGAGTGAGGTGATGGAGAGGGAGACCTGGTCGAAGAAGGTCGAGTTCCTACTGTCACTTTGAACTGAATATTGTCAAGGGTCACACCAGTGAATGTCAGGATCGATCACCCCACAATTGGGCCCCAAACTTTCACATGTGATGGTCTGAAAATGTCTGAATAGCTCGGAAGCGAGGCGGGGGAAGCAAACGCCTCCTCTCCTCTCAAAATCAACATTAAAATTTTCGGCTGCGGCACATCAAAAGGGCCCTTGTAACAGGCACCTCCCTTTAACATCAGGCTGCGTCCATACAATAATCGCTTATCAACGGGAAATCAGTTGGAGAAGTCTCCTGATGCCACTTGACAAATTGAATGAATGTAACAGGGTCGCCCAAAGTTTTTGGCCGCAGGGAAAAACGTAAATTCGCTGCTTTTATAATGTTTAGTGGTCTGAAACGTTTTCCAGATCAAACGAACCAGGTATCAGGACTTTAATCGGAAATTGTATACACAAAGTCGTGAACTCCGTGGTTCGAGCTATAAAAGTTTAAAATAACAAAATTGATAAAAACAGCAAATTTAAATTTTTGCTCTGACTGTGGCTGAAGGCATTTCGGCTATATTATATCTGCACATGTTTAGGTAGCTCAGATATAAAAGTGTTTACATCGGTAGTTGGAGCTAGAAAAATTTCAGATCACAAACCATGATAGAAAAGCAAAATTTTCATTTTCCTATGGCAAAGACTTTTGGGCTACCCATCTTAATTACATATGTCTTATGTTCCATATATGAAACGCATTCAATAGGTACTGAGGTTCGAACGTTATCAGTCCTTGATAACTTGGGAGAAGGTGAGCACAATTGGGCGTGCATTGATGCGCAGAAATTGCTGCGATCCGAAAACGAGTTGCGAGAAGTCGCAAAAAACAACGATCCATGCTGTCGCGAACGAAATTTCAAATTGTTCGCACCTGTGCGTACAATTTGAATTTTGGCGCCAACTATCATGCGGGAGAGAGAACGAGTCGTGTTGGCTCTGCGCTTATCCTGATACTGCTAGAAAGGTCCTTCCATCTTCCTCCGGAGCAGGCACTGGATAAAACTCGGAGACTGGAACTACAAGCGACTGCTATATGGAACTAGAAACTAGAAACTGTGGAAGAAATCGCAGTGTATTTCATCAGCAGAAGCCACCTTTCTGCAATAAGTGGAAAGGGGAAGCTATATTGGTTTCCGAACGGCGGAGTGAAATGAAAGAAGATAGACAGGGTGAGTAAATCGTCTGTATGTACCCATGTATCGTTCTACGACAGAATAAAATGTAGTGATTCATCATTCATTGGGTTTTGAACTCTTGAAAAGTCATTTCGATGTTATGCCTTGGCCCACAGAATGCAAAAAACGGAAATTTCTGTGCGGAACGAACACACGGAACGAACTGTGCATATTGCCCGTGCAATTGCCCATGCATGGAAAATCAGAGATTTTTCTCAAAACGATGTGTTATAGCCAATTCCTGCCCCGTAATAGGGCAATGATTATCTCACTAGTTCCCACTAAAACTGCAGTCAAATATTCATTTTACTTACTTGCTGAGTGCATGTTTCATGTGTCAGAATAATTCATGTAATTTTGTTCTGAAACCAGTGTTGCCAATTGGGCAAAAATCCACCGAGCACTGACTTTATGGACACCCTGTATATCACAAGGGCTTTTCAAGCACCTTTTATTTATTCGCTTGTTTCTGGGAACTCACAACTGACCTTTCACACCGGGCATGTTCATTTCGCGTGCCCTCAACGGTAAAAACATCGTCTGTCCAAAACAGATTTGCAGTGTGCAACAATGGGCAATGAATAGTCAATGCTCCCAAAATGTTCTTCTTTGCACATCGTTTCAACTGCAAATCTGTTTTAGACAGACGATTGAAAAAAGTCTGATGCCAAATTCTGTTCATTCTGACGCAGGTTTGGACAGGGCCGTCCTTTAAAGTTTTTGCAGGGGGGCTTTCCAGTGAAGGATTTGGGTGCAACCCTGTCGTCTGGTGACGGAATCCCCTAAAAGCTGAAGAAATTTTCAAATTTTATGGTTCACTTTGGACGAAATATTGGTCTTGGTGACTGCCCTGGGTAGAGGTGACTGCTCTGGGCGAAATATTTGGTAGAGACTGCTCTGAAGTCCCAATCGGCAACTGCCCCTTCCTTTAAAAGTTCTGAGCGGGGAGATCAGCTGCCGCGGATCTCAGTTCATGCCAATGAACTTCATTGGTTCATGCTACCCGCACAGAAGTTGCACGCAATTGTTAAATGCATGGCAGACGGCCTGCGGAGGAATAACCTCCAGTCGCGGCGCCAAGAGGCATAAACACAATTGACTTCTTGTATGGTCAACTCAACACTTCCAATCGTTCATACTGTCCTTCAGATACAGGTTGAACTGCCTCATTTTTCTCGCAATGACTCAAGTTATACACCCCAAGCCAGAAGTCTCCGTAAATAGGAGCTCGGTTTTAACCCAGACACCACTTGGAATCAATGAGAGCATGCCCCGCAAATCATTTTGAAATTAGATGGCCCCTGTGTTATTCATGTAACCAGGCCTTTATGATTACTCCTGTGTTCGTGGGCTTTATTTCGTGGGCCTCACAATTTATCCCAGGAAACGTTTTTTGTTCTCTGCCTTTTTGCAGATCACTTTGACACCTCGGCTTTGACACCTACGAGCTCAGACGAGGTAAGTAAACTTGGTCCCCCCACAGAAGAATTTTGAACCAAGTTTTTGCCACGACATGAGCTGTCGACTGTCGTACTTTATTGTACTCAATTTGTTCTGTAATTTGTGCACCGAAAATTAGAATTTGTACACCCACTATCTTTCGGGGGCGCGCCCCCCAGGTTTAAGGTGGCAGCCCCCCACGGTGGAATTTCGACCCAAAGTTTTGCCAGTATTTAGTAGGTACTCAATTTGTATGAATTTGTTTTGACCGAAAATTAGAATTTGTGCACCCACCCCTTTCCAGGGGCGGGCCCACAAATTCTAACTTTCGATGTGCAAATAAGAACCTATAAATTGAGTGCTAAATCCTGGCAAAACCTCGCTTCAAAATCCGTCTGTGGGGGGCCAAGTGTACTTACATGTTTATACGTTTTTGATACCTGTGCACTTTTTGCACCCATTGAGGAATAATTGGCTGCTTTTCTTCCGAGCCGCAACACAGGGCTTTTCAGAAGGAAATCGCGTGTTGGTTGAAAACTAAGTTTTTATCATCAGTTTCGAGACTCTTTCCAGGTACCACTTCCTTGTGCACCATCGCTGTATACAGTGGCTTTTTTCCATTTCATAATTTTGGACTTGTCCCTTCAGCGGTTTTACAAACCCTGCCGCGACTTCAGATGGCAGAGAGCGTTTGGTGCAAGAATGCTCGATTGGGGCCCTGTTTTCGCAAGAAAGAAAAAAATTTTTTTCGGACCTGGAGCCATCTGAACCTGACCTAACCCTGTCCCTCTCGGAAAAAATGCTCGATGGGGGCCCCGGCCTGCCATCTAATGTCGCGGCAGAGTTTGTAAACTGGCGTCCCGGCACCCTTTTTATTCTTCTCGGTCCCTGGGCCTGGTCGGTGTCCAGTCCGTCGTCAGAGGCTTGAAGGGGTCGATGTCTTCAAGGGCGATCGTGACGCTGTCGTCATCTCCAGGAACTTTCTGGCAATGTCAGGCACTTCCTCATCACTGTTCTTCTCCTCCCTCAACCCTCCCACGGCAGTGCAATCTCTAAATGACCATCTTTGCGAACCCGCTGCCATCTTTTGCATTCAGCGGGAACCAGATTGAAGTGCAGTGCCATCTTTCAGTGGAGAATCCAGAATTGTTTTGCCCCATCTTTTGATTGATGCAGCGGGGAAAGAAGCTTTCATTGGGTGTTGGCGACACTGAACGAAGATGGAAGGAAATGCCGCGGTTGACTTTCGAGGCGTTTCACAGAGATGGCAGACGAGTCGCTCCAAAAACGGATGCAAGAATTCTGCACCGTTCGTCATTTTGAGAATTGAGTTTGAAAGATGCAATTTGTTTCCGCAAGGATATTTTTCAGCTCTTTGCTGTTGGTCGCTGCGAATCCGCCTGTTTTGTGGAAACATTGGCAAATTGTCAAGCTGGCCCTCAGAAAATATCGGTTCGCGTGTTTTACTGGCAATGCTTCACTGGCTTTACTTTCGCCCAGGTTACACAAGTCTAACGGCCGCATTCCCCAAAGCCACTGACCCCAACCCTGACCTCGAAAAGTTCCAATTCAACGTTCAGATGCATCTTTCCCAGCGATGGAAAAGGAATATTGTTGTTTATAGAAACAAAAATTTCCATCAGAAATATCTGCATTTAGTTTAGATTGGTAATTTTTCAAGCTCAGGTAGGGTTTGGGTTTGTGGGGAATACGGCCGCAGGTCTCGACTTCTGCAGGTGGGCCGAGGCAGCTCTGCTCGTTGGCCGAAATTTCTCATCTCAACGATCGGTTCATTTATTGCACTTTATCAACAATTTCCTTTCGCCCTGAAGCATGCTGATGTTGTAGGATTGTTCGTGGGGAAAGGCCGGGCAAAATGGGTCGCCGGTCAAAACGGATCAGCTGAAACACGAAGCCGTACAATGTGACGCAATTCCATCCAAACAATCGCTCTCCTGCCCAGCTGAACAGAGAAAGAGCGCTTCTCAAAAAATTGAGTATTCTCGTCGAGAATTTCATCCATTCCATCAACATTAACGGCCATATTCCACATTGCAACTCACCCTCAGCTTAAACTCATTGGTCAATTCAACAGACAGATGCATCTTTCAATGCAACAATCGGAAAAAATAATCATGCGTTGTGCATAGAAATTAAATTTTCTCAAGTCAAGATCTACCTATCCATTGAATTGACTAATGAGTTGAACCTGAGGGTGAGTTGCAATGGGAAATACAGCCGTACTTAAGTGATTTAGTTTTACCTATTTTTTGTTTTGACCCGTCCTCCTCAATCGAATCCATTTTTTAAACAGAAGTCGTTGCCCATTGTGTTCTTTTTTGTCATTGAAAATTGAGGTTTTGTCTTTTTCATCAATTCTCGACAATGTCCTTAGGAAATGTACAGGACGTGGCAACATTCCTGGCGCGAAATCCCACCAAGACTTGCTGGAATAGAATTTCACAGCATTTGATCTGAAATTTAGGCCCCTCTGCCACATCGATAGGGTGGAAATCAATGGCGGATCCATTGGATCGGCGCAGGGCTCAACTCGGGCTCAGCTCAACATGGTTCATCACAGCCGGGTGAATAATGTCCACCCGGCCTCAAATCCAGCCACGTATTTAGGTATCTACTTGAATTTCTCCAATTTGCCAAGGCTTGCTTTGAGTCGTGCACCTGGAGTCTGTTGTGGTCCTGTTCCAGCACGCTTGGCTCGATGTTTGCAGTGAGCTTGAAACAATTGAATCACGCCAGTTGAAGCAACCTATAACGCCATATTTTAACATGGGCTCAGATTGGAGGTGTTCTTTTAAGAACATTAATGGAACACGTGGTGGATTTTTGGAACACATTGAGTGTTCCATTTGGAACACTTAAGGTGTTCCAAATCGCTGATGTGTTCCAAATCTGTGACAGGAATGTCACAGATTTGGAACACTCATAGTGTGTTCTTGGAACACACTGAGTGTTCCATAAATGTTCCATGAATGTTTTTAAAAGAAACTTCCCATCTAAGCCCATGAATATGGTGTTCCAACCTGAACTTCGTGTTTAGAGTGGGGGCTGTGCCTATTTGTCGTTTTCGGATGCTGCATATTATGTGGGGTGACCAAAAACTGAAGTTGCTACAATGAATAATGCCTCGAATCTGAGTGCATTTCGATGGCAATGCGGGGAACCACCGCCGCCCGTTTCGATTGGGAGAGACTCATGATACGAAGACTGACGGCCGTGTTCCCCATTGCAACTCCCCACAGGTTCAACGCTATAGCCAATTCATTGGACAGATTTGTGTTGTGAGAATTTAATTTCTATGCACAACGCTTATTCCTTTTTCCATTGTTGCATTGAAAGATGCACCCATATGTTGAATTGGCTATTCTAGTGAGTTGAACCTGGGGGGTAAGGGTGAGTTGCAATGGGGAATTGGCCATAAGTATACCTATTCTGCACTTAGACAACAAAGTTTTATTCCTCGATGGGGTTGAATTGAATAGGAACAATCAATCGATACAATCAGCAAAACTTCCAATCCTTTTCTGGAAACAGACGAACGAATGCTGGACGGCTTGGTTGCACTTCACCACAATGGTTTGCCGACCCATTTAACCCTCTCCATGCATCGAAATTATCGCTGTTTCCAACTTAAATTTGTTAAAATGTTTGACTGACCAATAAAATAGCCTGACTTGGGTTGGGAGTCGCAAGCAGCAGACGTGAATCGCTGTCCAGATTATACTAACGATAATTAAATTAGGTATTAAAATATTCCAGGGACATCATTGGAATTAGTAAACGAGAACTAACTCTGCAAACCGCGGTCAGCTAGAAGCTACAGGCTATGGAAGCCCAAAGAAGAAAGGTGTGGGTTGGCATGCGAGGCGTTATAGAAGGGATGGGATGGAATGAGTTGCGCCTCTGACGGAAAGTTATTGAACTGCCAATTGTTGAGCCACCGATAGGACTTGCATTGCTCTGATGTTTGGTGCTATGGCGGCCAGTTCTATGGTAAGCCAATTGGGTTTTGTTCGCTCTCAGTACATGTGTCCCGTCAGTGTAGAGAGTATATTTCCTGCGGCTTCCTTGGTATAGTGGCGGCGGAATTTATGTACCCATGCATGTGTCGTTCCCATTTAATTGTTGCTTCCGTCCGAAACTTCTTTTTCTTTCTTTTTATTCTTGTGTAGGCGGTAGAAATTAAAGCGTCAGATTGCAACAAAGCGTTCCAGAGCTGTCAGATTTTGGGCTCGGTTGCAAAAGAGGATCTTAAATTTCCGCAGAATAGAGTTTTTGCCAAAATCTGAACGGTCTCAGTTTTTTACAAGTACGAGTGGCCCATAAATTCCGCCACCGCTATACACTATTATACGTATAAATGATGAAAGACATGGCTTCTTGTAAAAACTGTAAAAAAGTGTAAAAACGAATGTCGCAAACCAATCTCACATCGAAAAGGAAATGAAAGGACAACGCGCCACGCAGAGGGTCTCAAACCCCCATTTTTATTTGGTGTTCCCTTTAGGGAATATTGAAAGGAGATCTTTTTAATCCTCGCGTTGTCTCTGTGCCGATTTGTGACGTCGAGGTGGTTGGGACGGTTGGAATCCTTTCTTAGTGCGCCGCCGGAAGCAGCGGACAGAAGTTTCCTCCACTTTCTATTAGAGGCGTTACCGGGATCCGAAAACATTCTTTCAGTGTTACCTTCTTTCCGGGACACCTTTCGAAAGACCTATACGCAATCGTGTCGGTATAGCTCGTACCATAGCGGCCTAAAAAGACGTGACAAACACACACAACAGCAGAATACCTATCAAATAGCCTGACGTCTGCCCTAAAATTGGTCTAATAACATCGTCCTGCGCTTCTTACCTTTAAGAAAAGCCGTTATCCGTAACAGGTCAGGTTTAATGCAGAAAATATACGTGTTCGTTCGCACTCTTTTCTTCCCTTTCTTTTTAGGCCGCCATATTATTTTGTAACTTGTAATAGTCTTATACTTTGATTAGGGTTACATTTTCATTAAGGAAATAGCCTGGAGCCATCTACGAACTTTTCGTTTCTCGTCCTCTGTGTTGTGCCTACCTACCTATCTCCTTCTCATTGTCTCAATAACCTAAGGCTATAGTCAGTGGCAATTAAGTGCACACACTCTTGTGCTTTTTTGAGTTTCAAAGCCAGCGATTACGCGCCTGCAGTGCGGGACTCCAATATTTACGGTCATATTGAGGTTTTAGAAAGAGTCCAACTGCAGCGCTTCTGCCGGCAGGAATATCGCGAATGACTAAAGTATTGTCTCAAAGTTGCATGGTTTTTTGGACGTACCTATAGTGTTCACGTTCTGGTGGAGGAATGGAAACAGGGATCTTCAGCAGGTTGTTCAACGGTTTCCAACTTGCGGTTCAACCGCCATGATAATTGCAAAATCTTCATGTGTTGGACATTGCGTGCTTGTTGTCCGTGCATTTTGCCAAGTGTAAAGGCAGTCAAAGCGACCTGAATCCAAAAAACTGCCAAAAACTCAGCAAAAAGAGCAAAAACATGAAGCACGCCTGAACATGTTGGGGTATCTTTAAGGCGACGGCTGAATAGTATTAAGAACTCGGGCTAAACTCTGAAAATGCGCTCTCCTTCATTGAATCGTTCGTTCTTCCATTTTCTGTTGTCCTTGTTCGCGGCATCCTGTGTGTTCTCTCTTTTTTTTTATTTTGCGTCACCGTGGAACAATTGCAGAAAGAAACAATGATTATTATATTTATAAATTTTAGTTAATTTTCGCGTCTCTTTTGCCTTGCGTTGTCCTTCGTTCCTCGTTATCAGGACTCCGTTGTGCCGCTTTTCATTTCCAGGAAATAAATACCCTAAAATAAATAAAACAGGACAGGATCGTAAAGTTAACTCAACTAACTAACTATCTAGCCTAGTTAAAGGCGACAGCACAAGCAAACAGCAGGATAGTTTTCGTTTTAGTTTTCCTGGGCTCTGGGATAACCTATCCGGCCAAAGCATCCAAGCCTTTTCTTTTACGATTTTTAACTCATAACTTTCCCTGACGTTTTCCGGGCGAAGTTTCTGTTTAGTTGTCTGCTTGCCACCCATGCACCCGCTAAACTTATCCCGAGCCTTCTTATGCCAGAGTTCACGTCTGCTGGGTCGGCCTGTCCTGGCCTCAGTCCCGCAATTGTGCTTTGTTGCTAGAACGCAGTGCGGGTTTCCTCCGGGGTCCGTTTGACATCCTAATACATAAATGTCCTAATCATAAACTACGGTCAACTTCAAATAGGCTTATACTGCTGCTCCTGGCCAGAATTCTGGACTGA
>JASGXE010012830.1:0-20349 GCA_030068105.1 Sinentomon sp. SZTP_YWyxl
CCCTGATACAAAGCGAACCATTCCCCCGTTGAGTGCACTGGAAAAGGGGAAGTTCTCATCTTTATTTCATTTTATTCACTTTGTTGCATCTTTATTCCTTTCAAGTACCTATCTCTTTATGTCATCTTTATTTCTTTTCTATTTTCTTCTTTTTTTAAAAAAAAGTTGCCTCTTTTGAAGTTGCTTTGCTTCCTTCCTTCATCCTTTTTTCTCTTTCTATTTTCCTATTTTAGATTATTGATGAATGTGAAGGTGAACAGTTGGATGAACAACTGTGGTGAGGGATGTCTGGCGAGCTCGGGAGATGAGAATGAATGGATGACGGAGGTGTAATGACGATGCCTAGCCCGATGATTGATCTGACGCTGAGCAAATGATGAAGGATTTAGCCAAAATTCAAAGCTAAGTTTTTCTGTTTCTCTTTCATTAATTTTTGTCTTTAGGTAGGTAGGTAGGCCTAACTTTAACTTATCTTGGATTCCAGGGCAAGAGGAGCTTTGAACATGTTTGTGAAGGAGCAGTCTCGTTTGCATTTTTTTATTTTGATGTTTTGCTGTGTGGTTCAAGTTTGAGTTGGGCCAGACAGTGGTTTGGTATTTCCATAACGAGGTAGGTAGGTATGTAATTTGTGTTGCGCTGGGTTTTGTGAATGAGTGAAATATGTTTTTTTTTTCAATGGTGTTTTGTCTTTTTATTCGAGAGTAAATTTTAGGTTGTGGGTTTTTGCCGAAAAGAAGGCATCATACCTTACGTCTTGTCTTGTCTTGTCGATCCCGTCATCCAATCCCGTCGTCTGAATTCCCAACAACAGCGAAGCAATATCTCGTGAAGTGGAAGGGAAAAGTTTCTGCTGCCTAGGAGTGAGGGCTATTGGAGATTTTTTTTTTTTTTTATCTATTTTACCTTTCCTTCAAAATTTTTGGTCTTTGTTTTATTTTTATTTTATTTTTAATAATTTTTATATATTTTCATTTCATATTTTTTCATTCGAGATCGGACCCGATCTGGGGCATTGCAATGGGGTTGATAAAGATGTGGTCTGGGAACGGGTCGGGGACCCATGCCCAGACCTAAGCCGGGAACCTGCCCGGAGACGGCGGCCCATGTTGGCGGCCCCCCACTGCGTGGTCAGTGCAAAACCTTTTTCACGCAGCTGGGAAGAGGGAGTGTGCGTACTGCTGGCGAACGCCGCTGGTGCTTCCGTGACTCCCTGCGCTTGTTAACCGGCAGTTGCCGGACAGCGCTCTCGCCGCGTGACTGACACAAGGCGAACAATTCCCCCGTTGTAGTGCACTGAAAGGGGGAAGTTCTCATCTTTATTTTATTTTGTTCACTTTGTTGCATCTTTATTCCTTTCAAGTACCTGTTTTCTTTATGTCGTCTTTGTTTCTTTTCTATTTTCTTCTTTTGAAAAAAAGTTGCCTCTAATGAGGTTGCTTTGCTTCCTTCCTTCATCCTTTTTTCTCTTTCTTTTTTCCTATTTCAGAATATTGACGAATGTGAAGGTGAACAGTTGGACGAACAACTGTTGTGAGGGATGTCTGACGAGCTCGGGAGATGAGATGACACTGAGTGGATGACGAAGGAGCTGATGGAATGACGATGCCTAGCCCGGGAGATGATTGATCTGACGCTGAGCAAATGATGAAGGATTTAGCCAAAATTCAAAGCAAAGTTTTTCTGTTTCGCTTTCATTAATTTTTTTTTTTCGTCTTCAGGTAGGTAGGCAGGCCTAACTTAAACTTATCTTAGATTCCATGGCAAGAGGAGCTTTGAACATGTTTGTGAAGGAGCAGTCTCGTTTGGATTTTTTGATGTTTTGCTGTGTGGTTCAAGTTTGAGTTGGGCTAGATAGTGGTTAGGTATTTCTTTCATGTAGGTATGTAATTTTGTGTTGCGCTGGGGTTTTGTGAGTGAGTGAAAGGTGTTTTTTTTTCAATTGTTTTGTCTTTTTAGTCGAGAGTAAATTTTAGGTTGTGGGTTTTTGCCGAAAAGAAGGCATCATACCTTGCGTCTTGTCTTGTCTTGTCGATGCTGCTGTCCGCGCCCGCGGAAGTGGATTGGAAAAAAAATTATGCTGCTCGGATCTCATGCACCACCCGACAGATGTCAATTTTTGAAAACCTGACGTGTCAAGTTGAATTCGTTCACAATTGGAAATGGAGAAGAACTGAAGCCAGAAGCACATGGAATGTCGGAACATCATCTCAATTCAAGTCGAATGTCATCGGAACCACTCATCACATTTGGCGGTGTAAAATGCCGAAAACATGACGAAATCAGTGAAATCGAGAACAGTCAAAACTGCACAATTGCATTGCATGATTTTTTCTGAAAACCTGTCTGTTGCCCATGTGGGGCCCACTTGGGCCCCACATGGGACCCACAGGCCACATGGGCACAGCCAGCTGAGGTGGGACGAACCACATGGGGCCCACATGGGCTTTCCCATATATTGGGCCATGCGGGAAAGAAATGTCAACACTTATGGGCCCATGTGGGGGCACCCATATGTGGGCCCCAGAAAAAAACTTTGGTGGGTTTTTTCGTTTTGACGATCTTCCGTGTCACAAAATGTGTCGGCAATTTTCTGATTTGGGGCAATTCTGGGTTGGCGCATTTCCGTGTTGGGGGTTTTCCAGGTTCACGCATTTCCGAGTTGAGACTTTTCCGTTTTCATGCTTTTCCGATTTGGGGCTTTTCCGCGTTGACCAATTCCGGTTTGTGACAAAGCTTCATGCATTCCCTTCTGCATCCGATCAACGACCTCACAGAACTCATGTTGCTGTTGCACAGAGAGAGAGACGATTTGGCCATTCCAAAATTCGTCGACGTTTCTGATCTCTGCAAGACAAAACAGTGCTGCTCGCAAAACAAAACAGTGTTGCTGCAACACGCTTCTCCATGCAAAATTTTTTGAAATGTGGCCCGCAACATTCGGAAAATGTCCTTTGCACTCCTTGCCATTGAAGCCCGGAATCAGGCTTTCGTCAGCTGGGTCATGGATCTTCTGCTGCCCTTGATTCGGCTTGGCTCTTCTTTTTCCCCCCAACGGCCCTTAAAAGAGCAGTTGGTTTCTTGTTGCGGACCGGAAATCCGCCCCGGCAAAGAGTATCATCCAGAAGCTGGTGGCGAAGTGGCACCAGACCGGGGATGTGACTGACGTCAAACGAAGACGGCGCAGGATGGCATGGACTCCAGCTGCTGTCGATGATGTCCACGGCCGTATCCAGGGCAGCCCCAAAAAGCCTGTCCGAAGGCTGGATCATCAGTCTGGGGGCTCGCCCCTGAAGGGATCCTCACCCCAGATGCTCTTGTAATCCCCTCGGAATATCTGCTGTTGAAGGCTGTGGCTTCGCTCCAATAGTGAGCGTTTTTCCTAACAGATTTCCCTCAGTCGAACTTCACCGGGAAATGTAACAGAGCAAACGAACACAAGATCAAGAGATACAAGGAACAGTGACAGGGTTGGAAAAAATCATGATTTTTTTCAAAAAAATCAAAATCATGATTAAAATCAAAAATTAATGATTTTTTTGATTTAAATCGTGATTTTTTTGCAATGAAAAAAATCATGATTAAAATAAAAAAAAATCATGATTAAAATCGAAAAAATCACCTGCCTTTTTTGTTATTATTGAAAAAGTGTCCGTCACGTTGAACGTGCGGACACTTTCATTCTCTGTCTTGAACATTTTAGAATAACACAGGAGGACCTATTGAACTTACTGGCAGGGCGGGGGCAGACTGAGTGAGTCACAACACAAGTGTCAAGCGATTCGTGCTTGTAGGACCTCTACTCCTGCTATTGATGTGATTAGTATTTGATGGCAGATTGGTCTGATTGAATTGGAGGATCCGTCCGAGTTTGTTTTGACTGAGTTAATTTGACTTGCCTGAAGGAAAAAGAACCTGAACCGCTGGTCTGGTGCTGAACCCGAATTTCGGGCTTGCAAGTTTCAAGCGTCAAGTTCTGAATGATGCAGAATTCAAGCTGCAGAATGGACGTAATCTGGATGGAGTTCCAGAAAAAAAAAAAAACAGTTCAATCAAAACTTGCTGTAAGTCTGCCGAAAATGTGAGAAAGAAATGCAGGGTTTATGTTTTCTTTGTAGAGTGAAAAATCATTTTCGAAGAATGCATGGCCACTGCAGAGATTACAGTGAAGGTAGCTCAAGCTGTGATATTGAACACATGCAGATTTCTACCAGTGCCAGCACTTACAGGAATAGTGACTACAATGGCAGTGAGGCTTGTAGGAGCAAGAGCACTATAGTAAAGGGAAGAGAGCCCACTATGCACACTCAGAATGAAGCTTGTTATGATGCTAATACTGATTTGGATGTTGATGATATCTCATGTTATCGCTGTTTGAAATCGATACACCCGAAGCGGCCAAAACGAATAATTTGCTCTAAATGAGAAAGCGTCTTTTTTCAGATTAACACAAAATTCATAAATCTGGCTCACTGGGCCCAAGCTGCGAGTGCCGAAGTACATAAATGGTATTTTTTTTAACTGGGGACGGAGTCCCCCCGCCGTCGCATTCGCAGGACAAAAAGTCCAGAGTCATTTTTAAAAGTAAAAAAAAGACCGATGCCGAGGAAAGGCGCACAAAACATCCAGTGCATCAAAGCACGATGTCAACAATTTATTAGGTCATGTTTCATTTTGTCAGAAAGGGAGTGAATTAGATTAATTGGTGTCAACCTCTCCATTATGGCATTGGAAAATTCAATTTTCGCCGGAAAAAGATTGGGTAGATCGGTAGGCGAATCAAGTTATTGGATAACACGACAAGTGGCATGCAAAACAAGTCAAAAAACGGAACAAAACGAATGGAATAAAAGAATGGAAACAAAACGAACCTTGGCAACAGTTCACATCTTGCAAAATGTATGCAGTGGCACGTTCCCGAAAAGTTCAAAATGAACAGGCTCCAAGCAGGTGTCAAATATTGTCAAAAACAAAATTCAGTGGCCGAGCCAAAATCCAACATGGTCAAATAGTGCAGGTAAACCCACCGAGGGGCGGAGGAGCAAGATTTATTCAGAGAGTGTAATACGTGGGAGACAAAGTCTCAATCCATCCAATTCTGAAATAATAAGTGAAATAATGGTGATTCTGCCATCTTCATTCGGCACTCAGAACTAGGGCCCAGTGAGCCAGAATGATGAATTTTGTGTTCCTCTGAAAAAAAGGCACTTTCTCATTTGAACAAATTGTTCATTTTGCCCGCTTCAGGTGTATTGATTTCAAACAGCGATGATATGAATAATTTGCATCGGATAAATCTGAAATTCATGCCAGCATCTTAGAATAAACCAAAATCTGATATATGAGAGAAAAATGTCGTGAAATAAAAATTTCTATGCAAAGCCTGAAACATATTGAACGCCCCTCGGGGTTTTCTTCAATCTTGCTTGGTGTGCAAATATGAAATATCAAATTAATAACATGTTCACTACCCCAGTCCCCCACCTGCCTTGGGTAATACTGCCTCAGGGTTACACCTATAACAATAATATCATGAATTCAAAACATATTTACCTATTTTATTTTTTATTTTCCAATTTTACACTTACGACCAACAAAATCTTAAAATGTACCGGTTGGTCGACAGAACTTAAAATAATCAAAACATTTGAAAAAGAAAATAAATTCTATGAAAATAACTGCAAAAGTGAATAGATGAGTTCTAGAAAGGAAGTTCCGGAAGTCAGGTAGGTAACAACATGATAGATATCTGTAATTGGTACCGAGTCGGTTAGGTACTACCGACCTGATGCCAAAAAACAAGACTTGTCCTCGAACTTCGAAAAATCAACACAACATCATCTTTTTAAGATCGCACACAAAGCCAAACCAAATATTTTTTGGTGATTAAAATCAAAAAAATTAAAAGTAAAAGAATCATGATTTAATCAAAACCTTGATTTTTTTACAACCTTGATTTTAATCATGATTAAATCATTTGATTAAATCATTTGATTTGATCATGCGAACCCTGAACAGGGATGGGTAAATTGGAAATTGGACACGTATTATACGTGACGTATTATACTCACGTATAATACGAGTATGAAACGTATAAAACCAAAAAAGACATGTGGCACGTAGTTTTTCTCGTTATTTTGAGCACATCTCAATGCAAGTGAGCAAGCGGGCCTAAATTAAAAGAGAAAAGAGCAGCAACAGGATAAATCTTTTTATCAATTATTGCAAAAAGAAAAAGAACACAGTCGGGTAGCTAGATACGAGTGCCTGCCAAATGTTAACAATAATTTTATTGTTAGGCAAGTCTGACTATTGCTGCTGCCTTTTCCATGCGAAACAACTGATGAGCAGTAACAACTCCTTTTTTTCCATTGGAATAGTGTCATTTTGTGGTCATTGTTTTGTCTGCAAATTTCCACAAGATCAGAAAAGAGCAGTAACCAACAAACAAATTCTTGCACGAAATTGGTTGGGTCTGAATCAATTAAAAAAATGTGCTAATTGATCAGGCATCAATATTGTTGTTGGGAGCCCAAAAACTTTGAAAACTACATAGTTTTCGCCAACATTTGATCCAGACAAGGTCAAGGCATAATATGCTTTTCATTGTTTGCATTGGGAGCTCAATACAGTTTTTGGCATATTCAACATCCTCTTCTAAATTTTACGAAATTGTTTACCTTTGAGCAGCAGCAGTAGTTGCTTTTGAAAAATGATAACAGAAGTAGGTAAGTAGCATCAGGGATGGGCAAGGTAGGGTACCTTAGAGGGGGGTAAGGAGGTCTACGACGGGGGGGTCGGGCACCGAAAATGCAGGGGGTCTGGGGGGTTTGGGGGACCCCCAAAAGCTGAAGCTTTTTTGATAAATTAGGGGTCCTCAGATGCCATTTTACGACATTTCATGACCTTTTTTTCTAGTCCTAGAGGGTTTGCAGTCACAATAGATGGAGCAAGGAAAAAACTCTTAGACACGACTTTCTGGAGAGTTTTTTTTTTTTCATTTTACCATTATCTGCAAATCAAAACAGAAAGTACAAAAGAAACAGAATGTTGCTATTGAAGACCTGGGTTGTGCAGGGCACACACCAGGACTTCGGCCAAGGGTCCCCTCGGAAAAAGGCTAGGGGGGTAACATCGGCCGAAGGTCGAGGTTACCCCCCCTAGCCTTTTTCTGGCAGGGGAATCAAAAAGGAAGTAGGTACAAAAGAAACAGAATGTTGCTATCGAAGTCCCTCCTGGTGTGTGCAGGGCACACACCAGGAAGGACTTCAATAGCAACATTCTAGTGGGGGTAGGGGGGTAACCTCGGCCAAAGGCCGAGATTACCCCCCTTGCCTTTTTCCGGCAGGGGAATCAAAACAGAAAGTACAAAAGAAACAATGTTGCTTCCTGTTGAAGTCCTGGTGCCAGGACTCTTTTCCCACCTTTTTCCGATCCGGCCAAGGGTACCCTCGGAAAAAGGCTGGGAGGGCAACCCCGGCCGAAGGCCAGGGGGGTAACCCCCCTACCCCCCCCCCCCCCCCCTATGCCCAACCTGAGCAGCATCTTTTTCGAGATAAAAATAATGTTTGGAAAACCAGAAAGGAAAAATCGCATCTCCAAAAACATTTGTGAAATACGAGTAACCCCAGAGGAACAGTAGTTTGGCTCTTCCCCTGCATTGCCGGAAGCATCGGCTTCATTCTCGGATTTGTGCAGGGTGGACACAATGAGCTCTACAAGTTGTTCTTCAAGTGGGAGACATCTTGTCTTCATCTGAAAATAGACAAAAATTCAAATCTGCACTATTCAGAAGACTGCACCAGAAACACATTCACGAAGCACTGAGAAACTGCGAATTAAGATAGGTGTGATCTACCTGTTTCTTCTTTCGTAAATTCTGACTAAGCTAACTCAACCTGGCCTCACCTTCCTGCCTTACCTCAACCTACAGCCTGGTGCACACCTACTGATATAACAGCAACAAATTACACCTTATTTGATCCCAAAATGCAGACCAGAGATGATGGAACTGTTTCCCAAGCTTCAACAGCCGGACCTACGACATGGTTCAAGGAGACACTTTCTAAAAGCGTGTATGGATCCCACCAAGAAAACAGCACCTGGTCAGACATAAAAATGAAAATAAAAAAACGATCAAAAAGAAGTCGGGCATTTTGATTAGGACAAGCAGATCCATGTGATCAACTAACTCTAAAACCTTTAGGACATGTAGACATGTACCTACCCACCTGCTTCTGAATTCCGAGGATCGAACAGACCATGTCCCTTGAATAAGGCTGCTCAAGGATGTACCTCAGCATTTCACCCTGAGGTTCAAGCAGTTCCTTATCATAAGGCAGGTTTCCCTTGAGGTTAAAGCAGAGTGTCGATGGATCAAGCTTCCAACCACTCTTCGGGTGACTAGCATACCCGAGAGGCTCAACCAAAGGTAGCAAATGAGGTCGAGCTATGATGGACACCATCTGAGTTGCAGGACCAAACGATTCCACAGCTCTTGATAGGAGTCGAGCAAGTCTCTACAAAAAAATCATTGAATAAAATAAATACGGTATGCAGAAATTCCGAAACAAAATAACCCTTTCAAGGGATTTTCATTAATCTGAAATCAATTTGTCACCAAGTGGTGGGTACTGTTTAAGCTTTAGCAATGTTTGCGATAGACTCTGTCCCTCACTCGGACATAATTCTGTCTCTCCACCAAACAGTGCTAAAAACTTAAAATTGGTATTGCCTTCCTATCATTCAAATACAGTTTGTAAATTGGGCGGACCTGCCAATCATTTTGATTCTATTTTCAAAAAAGTAGATCTACCTCTCTACCGATCATTAAAACTCTGACGTCGGAGAGTTCTGGTCTGGATAAAGTTGCAGGTAAAAGTGCTTCCATATATTTCTCAATCTGATTTCGCATTTTACCCGCAATTGCGGGTAAAATCAGGACCACATCTCAGCCACCTTGAGAATTCCAAAGTATCCAGTAGGGTCATGCCCAACTTTCCTATTTTAACCGGTCAAGCCCGAAATTGCGAATTCTGGTTTTAAAATGTTTTTCTACGCGTTTCGGAAACACAGAATGACGCCCCTGACGGAATTAATAATATCTGCAAGGATTTTCGAAAAACGGAAATGCATGCATTTCCCGCCCACTCAAGCCAGATTTCTGCTCTGTGTCATTAAAATCGCCTATAATTTAATGTTTTCAACAAAACAAACACCTCCGCACAAAAAAACGGCCAAGATACCCACAAAACGCTTCAAACCGCATCAAAATTGAGCAAAAACTGGAAAAAAACAGGAAATTTCAATGCGACGCCATTTCTGAACGAATGCAACAATTCACGTGAAACAAGCGTCGGCTGAATCGCGCGTCTTTCAACTGCCCGAAAATTCAAATTTCGGCGGGCAGCAGATGTCGCGCGATCGCGTAAAAAGGCGCCTTAAACAGGAACTTGAGAGAAAAAAAGCGGGAAATTTGAAATGTACGCTGATTGAAAACGGTTGGACCGATTTTGGCGGAATAAACGTCTGCTAAATCGCTGTTTTTTCCTCTTTCCGGCTGTGAATATTTTTGAGTGGTGCTGATATTACGTAATTAAATTCAAATCCCTTGAAAATGGAATACCCATGCCGACGTTTATTTACGTCGTCCGTACAATCACATCATGCCGGTCTTGACGTTTATCTACGTCGCTCGTACGCAGTTTGTTTTTTTGCGTACGTAAATGCACGGCGCTCGGGCTTGACCGGTTAAGAATTCAAATAGAAAGGCAGAAAATAGAATGTTGAGTCCAGCCAAGATGGTAACATGATAGGTCCGGAGTACATTATTTTAAATAGGTTACGCCAAATGAAATTACCTATTGTTGAGCAAAACAGCAGCCATTTTACACATCGAGGAAGCTTTTGCGGGTCACAGAAAAAGCATCCTCTTCTAAGGCGGCATAAGCAGCTCAAGACAAGCTCATTTCACCCTGCTCTTCTTCCGGGCTGAAATAGGTACATCATAAGAAAATAACCAGATCCCTCTGTCTTTTAGTTTTCTGGGTACCAGTTGCACATCCAAAAGTGAAACATCACAGGACTAAGCTACCCAGGAAGGTAAAAATTAAAGCAGGCTAAATCCAAAAAGACAAAGGCAATTGGTACTGTCATACCACAGGTCAAAGTGTTGCCCAGAATAAAAATGGCACTAACAAAATGTGGCCAATTCTTGCCATTCGGGTATGCCTTGTGAACTTCAGTTACAACAAAGTACCCAGGAAGAAGACATGCATTTCTATCCAAAATATATTCCAAGACGGCCATGAGGGACTCGAGAAGAGGCAATGTAGAAGCATTGATTGCAGCCGGAAGCAGGTGTGCTTTCTTCAGACAAGCTTTCATTATCTCACGAACGCCTTTGTAGTCCACGCCACCGATTATCCTCCGGATAAGTCTGAAGCTTGTCACCCAGAATACACGATGGTCCACGTCAAGCTTGTCATTTGCAAGTACGCATTCGCAAACAAGTCTGGGGAAGAGCATACAGATATTAGCCATTAGAGAACCTTTTTAAAAACCATTCTTAAAAATACACATGCAGAGTGTTCCAGAATAACACCGACAAATTTTCAGGAAATATTCCTCATGGCAGCACAAATCAAAATACTACGAGTGGAAAAACTGGCTCCGACCCCCCATTTTGATTTTATGAGCCCCAAACCCCCCAAAAATGGCCCCATTTCAGGGAACAGGGGCAAATTTTCAAAATCAACTCACGAGTAACCAAATTTTCAGAATTAGGCAATTCCTCACAATTCGGTATCAGAACAAAAATGAACAAATGCTAAACGACACCATATTTTGGTGTTACTTAGCTGCACTGCAGTATGAGCTGGGCCCAGTGAGCCTACAACATCGGCAGAGTTAATTTCCCGGGCTGTGCTCCCTAGTACACACTTAACACGTTAAGCCATTGTTTCAAAAATCATCCCCTATGCTGGCCATTGGTTCCATGCTGAATCAAATACATATCTTGAACCCACAGTCGGTAAAACCTGAGCAAATGAGGAAATGAAAATAAAAAAAAAATGAGGACAAAACATTGAAAATGAATAAAAACTTTTGATATCCATAGAAAAAAAAAGCAGTTGAGATTTCCCGAATACAACCGACCTTGCTGGGACAATGTTGGCATTGACAGCTTTTTCAAGGATGCCCCACAACATCTCCAGTTTGCTCTCATTCGACTGAACTGCTGCGACAGAAACAAACTGCTTGAACTCAGCTTCAAGATGATCCTGCTGGAGGCCGGAAATGAGATCTGCAAACTCGGCATGGTGCTTCTCAGTCTTTGCAACTTCAGATTCTGGATTATAGGCGAGCAGAAAACTGAATGCCTCATGAGCAGGGCTGATGCTCTGGAGAGGTATGAAAGAGTTCAGTTGGGTTGGATGTTTCGTAAGAAACCAAAATAAAAAAATGACTTTTCAGGAGACGTAATAATGACAAAGGCTCAGAGTTGCAGGAAGTCGGGAGCACTGCTCCCAGGACAGGATGATGGCTGACCAGGACGGTGATGTGTCTGGAGCAAAAACATTCAAGATCCTCCAGCTCCAGGCTCGAAATTTCTCGCTTCAGCAGGGCCAAAACCAGGGATGGGTAAATTGGAAATTGGACACGTATTATACGTGACGTATTATACTCACGTATAATACGCGTATAAAACGTATAAAACCAAAAAAGACATGTGGCACGTAGTTTTTCTCGTTATTTTGAGCACGTCTCAATGCAAGTGAGCAAGCGGGCCTAAATTAAAAGAGAAAAGAGCAGCAACAGGATAAGTCTTTTTATCAATTGCAAAAAGAAAAAGAACACAGGCAGGTAGCTAGATAGATACGAGTACCAACCAAATGTTGACAATAATTTTATTGTTAGGCAAGTCTGACTATTGCTGCTGCCTTTTCCATGTGAAACAACTGATGAGCAGTAACAACTTTTTTTCCATTGGAATAGTGTCATTTTGTGGTCATTGTTTTGTCTGCGAATTTCCACAAGATCAGAAAAGAGCAGTAACCAACAAACAAATTCTTGCACGAAATTGATTGGGTCTGAATCAATTAAAAAAATGTGTTAATTGATCAGGCATCAATATTGTTGTTGGGAACCCAAAAACTTTGAAAACTACCTAGTTTTCGCCAATATTTGATCCAGACAGAGGGTCAAGGCACAATGTGCTTTTCATTGTTTACATTGGGAGCTCATAGTACAGTTTTTGACATATTCAACATCCTCTTCTAAATTTTACGAAATTGTTTACCTTTGAGCAGCAGCAGTAGTTGCTTTTGAAAAATGATAACAGAAGTAGGTAAGTAGCATCAGGGATGGGCAAGGTAGGGTACCATAGAGGGGGTAAGGAGGTCTACGACGGGGGGGTCGGGCACCGAAAATGCAGGGGGTCTGGGGGGTTTGGGGGACAGCGTCCCCCAAAAGCTGAAGCTTTTTTGATAAATTAGGGGTCCTCAGATGCCATTTTACGACATTTCATGTCCTTTTTTTCTTATCCTGGAGGGTTTGCAGTTGCAATAGATGGAGCAAGGAAAAAACTGTTAAGACACGACTTTCTGGAGAGTTTTTTTTTTTTCATTTCACCATTATCTGCAAATCAAAACAGAAAGTACAAAAGAAACAGAATGTTGCTATTGAAGTCCTGGGGTGTTCAGGGCACATACCAGGACTTCGGCCAAGGGTCCCGTCGGAAAAAGGCTAGGGGGGTAACATCGGCCGAAGGTCGAGGTTACCCCCCCCCCCAGCCTTTTTCTGGCAGGGGAATCAAAAAGGAAGAAGGTACAAAAGAAACAGAATGTTGTTGCTATCGAAGTCCTTCCTGGTGTGTGCAGGGCACACACCAGGAAGGACTTCAACAGCAACATTCTAGTGGGGGGTATGGGGTAACCTCGGCCAAAGGCCGAGATTACCCCCCCTTGCCTTTTTCCGGCAGGGGAATCAAAACAGAAAGTACAAAAGAAACAATGTTGCTACCTATTGAAGTCCTGGTGCCAGGACTCTTTTCCCACCTTTTTCCGATGGTCGGAAAAAGGCTGGGGGGGCAACCTCGGCCGAAGGCCAGGGGGGTAACCCCCCTACCCCCCCTATGCCCAACCCTGAGTAGCATCTTTTTCGAGATAAAAATAATGTTTGGAAAACCGGAAAGGAAAAATCGCATCTCCAAAAACATTTGTGAAATACGAGTAACCCCAGAGGAAGAGTAGTTTGGGGCATGGCAGGACAGAGAGAAGTGAAGGTCACATTATTTTTTCCATTTTTGAATGAGTTTAATTTTGCACACGGTGTCTTGGATTTACCAAAAACATTGCTGCATCTCATTTGGGCATAAACAGCACCATTTCTCATCAAACAAATCTTATCACTCTTGATCCATTGCTGTGGTTATCTTGAACTTGGAAAATTCAAGCATTGCACCTTGAATCTGTAAGAAAACTGAAGGAGCAAATAGTTTAGTTAGAAAATTAAGTTAGAGTAGTTTTCCTTAATGAAATTAAATTAGATATGCTGGCCAATGATGACGGCAAGCACTTTGCTTTGCCCAAAAGTACATGGAAGCTTTAACTCTGAGGCCAATAAAAAAAATAAATAAATAAATAAATAAATAAATTGAAGTGTTTAAACTTGTGGCATGGGTGAATCATGACACATCCCATCTTCCCACTGACCGTATTCATTTTGTACCGATATTAGGCCCAATATGAGCCATTTGAAAACTAATTCAAAGTGCAGGCAAAGCAATTCCCAGCATTGCCGATCAGTTGGGCTTAACCCCATAGTGGCTTTATCCTGATAAACCCAAACAATGATCATCATGCGATGGCTGTCCTCCTTTATTTGCTTTTAAGTCAGGAAAAATGAAGTCCATTACAGAGAAAAAAATGTGAAAACATCCAGTCAATGAAAAGAAAATTCCCAGTCCCATTATTTCACACAACATGAACAAATCGACTTAACATAACTGGCATAAATGTCGACATGTTCATGCACAGGTATTGTATCTTGACCCTATTCGTTTTCGTTTAAACTTCTTTAATTATCTAAAGAAATACATATCTTATGACTCTGGCAATATGCCCAATCAATTTACCTGCCACGTTGCACCCCAAAAACATGTGCCATGTGCTGACATCCGGCGAAACGTATAATACGTGGGTTTTATACGTACGTATAATACCGTAAATTTTACTGTATAATACGTGACGTATTATACCTACCCATCCCTGGCCAAAACCATGTTTTGCAACCCTGGAGTCATGACCAGCTCTTCCAAGAAAAGATGAAGAATCTGATCTGAGACCATGAGTCCTTGAATGCCAACAGTCCGAATGGTTCTTTTGGACCAATCCGAGATCAGACAGTCAAAACTGATCCCAGATATATAAGAGGTTGATCATGATCCAAAATTGTGTTTTTCATCCACATTGCTCAAATTCTGAACCTGGATCGTGTCTGGTCCAGTGGGTAGGTACCTACCTATCAAAAACAATGTTCAATTTTCGGTGGACAAAAGTGAGACAATGGAGCAGGCCGACAGGCCAAAAGGATATTTTACAGTTTGTCAATTCTGGAGTGTGTGTGGGTGTCTGTTGTTTTTGTGACTTTTGCTTTGAAGGGAGGAATCTCAATGTTACACTCTTAGAAAAAAAGAAAAACAAGTACCTAGGTAGCTAGTGTAGGTAGGTACATCCATAACAGCGGAAAAACAAAGTGATTAGGTAGCTACTCGACAATCACACACTCCTGATTTTTGCCTTCTGATAGTCTCAAGATGACAGATATAGGCCTAAATAAAAATGGGAGAAATCCATTTCAAGACACATGACAGGGAGTCTCCAACTCATTCCTTGAGAGATTTAGGTCTGTATGTGGATCAACATGTCCATGATGCGCAAGTAACTTGGGAATGTTCATGTGGGATGTTGATGCTGCACATGCTTGCAGGATGGCACCTATGCGAAGCTTCGAACATTACTCCCTTCAAAAGGTGCTTTTCCAAGGTGGTGAAGTTGAGACTGACAATGAGGGAAGGAAAAAAGTTCATTCATAACAATGTTTAAGTTGTGACAATCCGAGCACAGCGGTGATTTGGCCTCGTGAATGGGAAATGGACCAGGTATGGGGTTGAATTACTTGTTCATGGGCGAGGGTGCAGCAGTTTTGAATGCATTGAGAATGATTGGCATATGATGACAACACCAGGAAAGCTGCAAAAGGTTGTCATGACAAGGGACAGACAAGACAGGTCAAGTGGCCACCTCAACCCATTCCCGCCTTTGGTTGATGCATGACAACCCAGCTCAGAAGGATCATTCAGCTCATCGAGCTGCTCACACTTTGAAATTGGAACTTCGGAGGTGTATTGGTCGTTGCTGGTAGAGCTGCTTTTGATAATTCCAGATTGATTTCATTTCGCTAATTAGATCATGGTTGTGATTTTTGATTTTACTCAAACGGCCGAAGTACTGGGCTTTCTCCAGTGTTAAAAAGTGCGGATTCGAACGGATGAGTCAGCAGTCGTTTAGGTATATTGGCAAATTCTACAATTTTGCGAGGATTGGTACCTAGCTATCTATCTGATGCAAAAATCCGCGTGGCGCAGAGGTCAAGGTTGGAATCTGTCGGGTCACGATTATTCACCGTGGCACATTGTGTGCATCCTCCCTCTCCTTCAGATGGGACTTTGTGAGATCCTTGCGCAGCATCACACTGAGCACTTTAAACATAACACACTTCACTCCAGGTCCAATGCAGAGGCCTGGCAGGTAAGGAACAGCCGTTGTGACGCAGGCATATAGTGCCTGGAGCGCTACGGGTAATGCAGAAATTGGCCATGAGGAGTGAGGAGTGTGCCGTTGCCTCGCCGGTCGGGACCTATTGCACGTGCCTGGAGCAGTGGGTGCAACTTCTCTCTCAAGTGATATTTCCCGGTACCTCGCCATGCCATAAAGTGTACAACATTGTGCGTTCGGACAACCGGTCCACGAGACTCGAGAACAAGAAAAGGCGGAGAGTTTTGGTCACACGTGGCAGTGGAAAACGACAGTTTGGGCTTCATACTGAAATCCATCGGGATTTCTGTCAGTCAGAGAGCGGGGATGCGACATTTGATGGAGAAAAAAACAAATGAAATGTTCACAAAAACAGCAATTGATTGAATGAACATCAATTTTGTCCAGAAATTTCACAGTTTTTGGTGAAATAAAAAGTTCCCTGCCGGTTCAGCCCATTCCCCTAATGCAAAACCAGAAAAAACATTGCCAACATTGCTTGCATAGCTGTAATGAAGCATATGGCCAGACACATCCTGCTAAATGCTCGTAGCCTTCTTCCAAAACGATATGCCTTGAGGCCCACTCTCGATTCCATTGATGCTGACTGTGTTGCTGTGACGGAGACTTGGCTTGACACCTCATGTGTGGAGAATGACCTGCTTCCACAGTGTTACACCATTTTCCGTAGAGACCGTTCAAGATCTGGTGGGGGGGTCCTGCTTGGGATAAAAAATAACCTTCAGCCTAAGCTTCTTTTCTGCAGCAAAGCCTATGAGTTTTTAATTCTAGCACTTGAATCTACCTTTCCCCCAACAATTGTCATGGTCTTATATCGTCCACCGGATCAGTCTTGTGAGACGTTCTCAGGAATTTATTGTGAATTCCTTGATGCTATCACACCTTTGCTACACACCCATCTGCATGCTGGTGGACTTCCTCTCTTTATTTTAGGTGACTTTAACTTTAATATATTGCCTTTTATTGACCATGATCCTCCATACCCTGATGGCCTTCAACGTCTGTGGACAGATTTTGTTTGCAGCGCAGTAAATTTGTTACTCGACCTCAGAATCCTTTGAATACTTCCTCCGGCACAGCTATAGATCTTATTTTCTAATCAGCTTACAAGCCTTCTCTCAGTAAAAGCCATCCCTGGTGTCAGTGACCACTTCATGATTTGTGCTCAATTTTCAATTGATTCCTGCAGTCCACCTCTCTTCCCGCCTTCTCCAGTGACATCAAGGAGTCCTTTTGTTTCAGCAAATATGATAAACTCTCTGTTGATAGGTTTCTCAATTTTGCTCTCTAGATTTCTGCAACTTTGACGGGACCCTGTCCTTGACAATATCTGGGATGAATTTAAATCCATCTGCAGTATGGCCATGACCTTATATGTTCCAAAGAGAATTAATAGTGTGAGATCAGGTAATCTGTCCTTTCCTGCATGGTTCACATCATCTCTGCGTGGCAAATACCTTAGGATGCTAGATCTCTTCACCCATTGTTCAACCGACAAGAACCTCTTTCCTCGTTATGCTGCTGCACTCAGGAACTATCAAAGCCAGCTCCATTCCATGGAGAGAAATTTTGTTCAGAGGTTAGCGGTCAATGACGTAATATCCACAAAACAGTTCTGGAGATTCCATAGCAGTAAAACTTCAAGCAAGACCACTCCTTTAATCGCTGCTAGGTTGCCAGCTAGCGAGGGCAATGCTTCCACACTTAGCTCCTCTTTTGCCTTGGCTTTACAGAGCTACCTTGGTCCCAGGTCTCCCTGTGTTCTTCCGCCTGGAAACTTCCTTCGTGATGCCGACATTGTTTCTCTTGATTCCATTGCCAGAGCTATTAAGTCCTCAAAGAACTCTACCTTCTGCACAATCGACTCTGTTCCCATGATATTCATCAAAAACCATTACGAAGTCCTCCAAAAATACCTGTTTGTTCTATTTTCTTTATCTTTAGCTCAAAACTCAGTACCTACTGACTGGAAACTAAGTGTTGTGAAACCTCTAGCGAAAGGTGGGTTGCCCCTCTCGGTTGCCTCTTTTAGACCAATAAGCCTGATAATACCCTATTTCCACCTGAAAGTTGATTATAATCAACTTGATTATGATTAACTTAATGATGTTTGTTGATTATGTTTAATTTTAGGCTGTTTCCACCATCCTCTGCTTTGATGATGCTTAACTTGTTCCAGAAGTTAATGATGTTTAAAATGCAATTTTAAGGTGTTTCCATCTGTTGGCTCATCTTCAGCATATTCATAGATTCCTTGCATCAACCGTCATTTTGGACCATTCCATTTTCATACAAGTGCTTACCACAAAAGCTTGCAAAATTCACTTTTTCTTGGGTTTTTCTACCGAACTTCATATTTGTGGATGCTTTTTGCTAACTTGATGCCTTTTTGGCCGAAAACTGTATCGATAGCCGTGGTCTCCCACTTCCGGAGTATTTTTCTCGCTGTTTCAGGCGACAACTTTGGGGACACCGGACAAACAAATGGATTTCTCAGTTTTGAAGGACATTTGTTTTTACGAGTCCCATATCTGGTTAGGAAATCGTTCTGGCTGATGAGCACCAATGGACCATTGTTTCAATTGCCAAGTCGTAGTGAGAAGAAAGGGCATTTTTCGCAGCTGCACTTTTCTTTCCATACTGGTACCCCATATATGAAACATTGCACATTCAGCCTTTGCACAGTTGCTGTTTACTGAACTTTTAAAAGTTAACATTGACAACTAAAAACACTATATCTCTGACCCACGAGGACTGAGCAGTCTCTTGCGCCTGTGGTTGCGGCCCCTTTCCCAAAACGACACAACGAATGTGGAATGTCTTGACAATGGGGGTGTGCAGAATCGGATTCGAGCTCCTATTCCTGGAATCGGCCCTATCGAAGCACCCAGAATCAAAATCCGATTTTTTGGAATCGACAAGGAATCTCGCAACCCTGCCTGAAATTATAAACTTAAACTTTAAACTTGTGTAAGGTTTTCGGGGTGTTCCCCAGGGCTTCTTTTCGCCCACATCAACCCATTCATACTTTGCGCCTTACTCTGGCGCCATTCATACCAATCATTCACCATACCCACACTGGTGTTCGGTACCCCAGTGTGGTTCTGCATCAACATATATATCTTCTGCCGAATGTCTGCGGTAGCTCGGCCAATTCCTGTTTCATGTTAGCAAACACATTCTTGTTCGTTTTGCCATGCGTTCCGCAACTACACAACATTATCTTCCCAGACTGACAACAAAAGACGAGTTTCATCTTTAATCCAGTTTCGAGCTGTGGCCTTCACAGTCGTCATTTGCCCCAGAAATGTATGCTCCACTGACCACTCACTGCACAATGGAAGCGCAGCTCAGAAAATGAATGCTGAAGGAAGGGAGATCTACAGCAGGAAGAAATGCTGCCCAGAAAGTTAATGACGAACAAACATACTTAATTAAGTTATTATCTAACTTAATTAAGTTGATGACGAAGTTAATCATAATCAACTTAATCATGATCAAGAAAAAGCATTTCCACCAAGGAATTTGATTATAATTAGTTAATTATGTTCACAAACGTACTTAAGTACGAAACCTGTTGCCACTAGCCAAATTTAAACATAATCAAGGACTTAATTATAATCAACTTTCTGGTGGAAATTGGGTATAAGCTCATCTGCAAGAACTATTGGGCTGAAGTTGTTTTGATATTGACGAACGTTCGTCAAAATAACTTTCAAAAACGATTTTCCACGTTTCACAGCGTTGCTCCACCATATTGCACCCCGGCACCCTTTTCGGATGCAAAATTGCCACCCACGTGCCAAATTTAATTTCTCTGGGGCGATGGTAAGGTCATCAAATAAGAGGTCAAAGTTCATCAAAATAGGCATTTTTGCGGTTTTGACCCTGGTGACCCCGACACAAGGTTGCTCCACCAAATTGCACCCCGGCACCGTTTTCGGATGCCAAATTGTCGCCCACGTGCCAAATTTAATGTCTCTGGGCGATGGTAAGGTCATCAAATAAGAGGTCAAAGTTCATCAAAATAGGTGTTTTTGCGTTTTGACCCTGGTGACCCCGACACAAGGTTGCTCCACCAAATTGCACCCCGGCACCGTTTTCGGATGCCAAATTTTCGCCCACGTGCCAAATTTCATTGCTCTGGGGCGATGGTAAGGTCATCAAATAAGAGGTCAAAGTTCATCAAAATAGGTGTTTTTGCGGTTTTGACCCTGGTGACCCCGACACAAGGTTGCTCCACCAAATTGCACCCCGACACCGTTTTCGGATGCCAAATTGCCACCAACGTGCCAAATTTCATTTCTCTGGGGCGATGGTAAGGTCATCAAATAAGAGGTCAAAGTTCATCAAAATAGGTGTTTTTGCGGTTTTGACCCTGGTGACCCCGACACAAGGTTGCTCCACCAAATTGCACCCCGGAACCGTTTTCGGATGCCAAATTGCCACCCATGTGCCAAATTTCATTTCTCTGGGGCGATGGTAAGGTCATCAAATAAGAGGTCAAAGTTCA
>JASGXE010012831.1:0-12897 GCA_030068105.1 Sinentomon sp. SZTP_YWyxl
TTTCAAACATATACGAGTATTTTCTTCAACGAGCAGGTAGGCCTATACGAGACGGTCGAGTTTTTCTTTCATGCTGAAACTGCTTCTGGTGAAGTCACTTTGAAAATGCAAGTTGTTTTGAGCATCATCTACCCAGCGCCATAACCCTATCTCGGGGATGTGGTGATCCATTCGATGAGATACAAATTTAAGAGGGAATAACTTCAAAATAGGGCGTTTGTTTAGCGGTCTACTCGTACTTTTGGTTGCGACGGTTATGGATTCCACATGTTTGCCACATTTGGTGTTGCTAATTTCGGGGATGTTTTATTGGCCGATTAAACGGTGTGGGTTTGGTTGATAACGCGTCAGCACTATGGGTTGATTACAGTTTGCAATACCTGTTGACCGAATAGGGTATGGAGGCCGATTGGTTAAGTCAGATTTGATTAGCTTTGAGGAAAAAAACGAAAAAAATTCAAAAACCGCAATCTACATTCCGGAATTGGAACGGAGTTTACATCGTGGCGGTGAAGAGTTGGATGCAGCGAACTCTGATTTTATGTCAAAACTCCGGAGTAATTTGCTTTGCTGCTTAATTGCCATTTTGCTGCCAACGTTAACAGAAAAAACGGTCGTGCTTCTTTAAACCCCCTGTAGGTATATAGAGAACAAAATCGAACCCTTTTTCAAAAGGAAGCGACGTGAAATCTGAAATCCGCAACATTACGTGTTCGTCGGCTGCTAAATTCATTAATAATTTGCCCAAGTGACAACTAGAACTGATGATTCTTCGAAAGCCCTTTTCAAATAGCCTTTTGAGCCTCTTTCGAGCGTCTGCCATGTATCGGAAATGATTCGCAGGATTTGCTTGTTTTTTTTTTTTTTTTTTTTTTTGAAAAATTGAAAGGTCATCAAATGGCACGTGTCAGCAAAGCGCGGAACGTTATGCCACATAGCCGCCATATTTTTTGTCTTTCTTGCCAATATGAATAATGCGAGTTTATCGATGATATCGTGTCTGCATTTATTTTCTCTTCGCAGAACCATTACAGCTGGCAGGGAACGTTCACACCTGTCTTGTTGACGATCGATTGATTGAAAAGAATTATACCTTTCAAAAGTTACCTGTTTGATGTGATATGACAACGAAAAGATGGGGTGTTCACAATAAATTGAGAAAAATGAATGGTTGGCACAAAACTTGACATTTTCAAGGGGCGCCATGGCTTCGCAGGGGGTATTTATCATTGGGGGATCTAGTCACAGTCCAGTCGGGGGGGTCTGGGGTGGAGGGTCTGGGGTGGAGCCCCGGGAGTTCTAAGGGGCAGAGTCCCTTGCGGAGGGGCATGGTGGCGGAGCTCTTCAGAACCTGACGAAATTTTGAAATTTACTTTTAGGGTGCAATTGAAAATTTGGGAACATTTTTGGTGCAATATTCGTGTTATATGGAGAACAATTTCGAGCTTGGGCGAGCCAAAATCACATGTGATGCCATCAGGAGGCAAGCGAGTAGTTGAGGGAGCGAATTTCTTGTCAGGTGGCAGTGGACACTTCCCGTGAATGACGTCTACGCGTCTCTGATCAAGCATTACGACCATAATTTTTGCAAAATGAAAATCCACAATTTAACGTGTCGCAGAAAACTATGAATCAGTGCACATCACATTTTTATCGTCGGAAGGTGTCGCGGGCCAAAAATTGTGAATATTGTCATGCATACTTGGAGCTCAATTTTTTTGCAGAGAAGTTCTTCGCTTATTGATTCGCATATTCAATCATCAAAGATAACATTTAAAAAGCAGCTTTTTGCCGTGTCAACACCTTTGGATTGGGATCAGTCATATCGATTGATCAATGAGCGGCACTGTCTTGTTTACCGAAATTTCAGTGAAGCCCTTGCAATGCCATTCTTACATTATTCGGCCATTCAACAATAATTCAATCCTTCCGGTGTGATCTCTCCTCAGTGATGCATGCGCTTCAGTTGGAGGTCTCTCGCGGTTGTGCTGCTGGTCCTCGCATTTAGCGTACATATCAGGGGCATTGTGTAATTTGAGGTGTTTCGTTTGCCAATTCTCCACCTTTCGCACTGCATGGTTTGTTGGCCGATCATTCCACTTAGGTTCCACGAACGTAATCATCCCTTTGAGCGTCCGGACGCATTTTTTACGACTTCAGGGTCTTGAGGTTTATTTTTAGAACTCTGTGTTCCCAACAAGGATGCCATCACACTCTTCGATGCATCTCAAAACGAACACGTCCACAATCCCTGCTCTGCTTGACCTTTATCCTTTTCCAATCAATCTTGCGCATCCTTCCAAAGTGACAAGGGATAGCAAGAAGATTTATTGGCCATATTGGACCCGTGAGAATGGGATTCTCACAGACAACTCAATTTGTTCCAAGACTCCACTCCTAATCTTGAAACGAATGCTTGTAGCAAAGCTGATTGTCAGCAGAGATGCTGCTATGTAAAGGGCTACCAACATCATCCGATTGCCTAAGTGGCAGGGAGCGATTTGCAGGGGAACGGAGGCATTACCCCGTCCAGTTGGGAAATACTTCTCACAAAATCTGTCCATTTCGATTTTTTCGAAATGGACAGATCTTCGAATTGAGGCATCCACAAATCGAGCACTGACCAAAGGATGCAGTTTCCAATGTCCGAAAATGGTTGCCCATATGTAGTTCCCATTGGACATTGCTGGTCACAACAAGGAAGAAGACCAGAGCATCCACCCCATCCGCGATGGCTTTACGGCATACACACAGCAGCACCATGGAAATTGATCTCGCATACAGTATACCTATGGGGTGGGACAATCTGCAGATAGCAGATATCGCATCCTTTAGAACTTTTCCACATCAGCACATTATTTTTTTCTCCGGTTATAGCCTCATCGCAGGCCGCAGGGATCCTCAAGGGTTGTCTAAAAGTGACCCCGCCCCACCAGGCAACAAATGCAGCATACGAGATCCGTCTTTCATGATTCATTGTTTCACTTTTCTGAATGAAGGAGGGCGGATGAGTTCGGTGGGGTGGGGTGGAGTGGGAGTGGATGAAAACCATAAACCACCACCGCAAACACTTGCATGTTAATGATTTGCGATTCCAAAGAGATATCTAGCGGTTTTGACAATGATACTTCGCATCTGGTGTGCCTGTATGATGAGCCAAACAATTTAACTGAGACAGTGCATGCCAAAAGTCTCGCTCAATCGGCTGAAGCAGAGCTTTTTGTCGCTGGTATGGTAATGAGGTGGCAAAACTTAAATGTCTGATCAGTCTCGCTGAGCAGTCTCTGAGTTGGCACAGCAGTTGCAAAGCAGCATATCAAACTTTAAGCCCACGGGAATCAGACAAACAAGGTTTAAGATGACTTCCGCCAAGAAATGGTAACAGTTCCAAAGCACCTATAGGTGCTGACAACCACCGCTTCTGCAGCATCCGTTACCGCCTCCGCCGCCTCTGACCCAACGTCGCTTACGCTACTTCCACCGCTTTCAACATGAAGCTGCTGGAGGAAATAAGATGCGGTGTCATGTCCTTGCCTTTTTTTATTTTGTAATGTTTTCTTTTGTTTTATTTTTATCCTGAATGTGTTGTGCCTGCTGAGATTAGGCGGAAATCCATGCCAAAAACCTCGCATATTTGTCATCCATTAGATGAACCGCACCTTCACCAGCTGTCGCCACCAATTGGCACCGCCTCAGGGTGCACCATGTACGAGTAGGTATATGATACAAAGTGGCATGGGGTGGCGTAGCCTGAGCTGGCCTGGTGCAGTTTATCTTGATTTCGTGTGATAATGCATTATCAAATTCATTACCGGCTCATTACAATGACATGCGTTTGTAGGTACTCGAAAGATCGGGGCATGCAGATTGCGCAATTAAGGTACAGTCAACTGCTGAAGCTTGTGGACGGATGGCGCGAGCAGCGCAAGCCTATCCTGATCCAATGTCCTGGTGGCATATGCAAGAGAGAGAAAGGCCATATGAATATCACCTAACGTTTCGTGTGAAAGGATGGATCTTGCTTGACCTCGCAAATGAAACCTCAGCCAAATTTTCTCTGACTCATTTGGACAATGGGTCGCAATGGAATTGACTCTGATAGTCCGAAGACGCAATTGTGCAAAGCCGAGCACAATGGCTTCCGGCTGTACCATTCTTGGCCTGGTTCCAGCACTTTGTGCAAATTATTGCAACAATCGACAATGCATGCGTCCTTGTTGATGGTGTGTTGCATAGATGGATACCCCATGAAATAGAATGGGAATAGCCTTCCTTTCCTCTATTGGATATAGTGTAGGGCTGAATCAAAGCCTATTCAACTGCCGTCGGATGCCCATGACAATGGCGCTGTTGTTCTGTATGCACATGCACTGGGGATTATCAATCACTTTTCCCTGAACCCGGCCCAGGAAACCCACTGAAACAATCTTGCTTTCATTAAATCATGCTTGAGAAGCTTGTTTGGAATTCCTGTCTGTCTATCCTGCTCTGTCCTGCTTGAAAAAAGCTTCACTTCTTGTCAACGTTGAGCCCGGATCAGAAGGTATTTGATTGTGGATTTATCCTCCGTCCATCATTTCTTGGTAGCCATAAAAACAAATTTGTGCAAAAGCCAAAAGCCCAAATTTTGTGGAAATGGTATTGTGCGTCCGACACGGAGTAATGTGGCAATTACTTCTGGCAGTTACTTCTCGTCTGACTTTTTGCCGGTTAAAGTGACTTCATCCTATGGACACACATGTTGCTTCATTCACCATTAAACTTAAATCTGCATTTATATATGTACAGTGTAACGGTAAATTCAATCACGCGGCAATTTTGGCTCAGTTTCGTTCGGATCATTTTACTGGAAAGGTTACGCTTCCTGCAGTATTTTTTCCTTGTAGCATTTTTCTTCCATTCTTTCTTTTAGGAGCTATCCGGCGCAATCTGACTCACACAGAAAAAGGTATCAAGTTAATGGCCTATAAAACCACTGTCCTGCCGATTCTCGAATATGGGTGTTGTGCCTGGGATCCCTTTCTTGTGAGTCACATTGACGCGCTTGAAAAGGTGCAGAGAAGTGCTGCACGTTTCATTATGAATGACTACCGCTACACATCCAGTGTAACGGCTATGCTTGGTGACCTCGGGCTCTCACCCCTATTTCAAAGAAGGTCGCACAGACGCCTTTACACTTTGAAAAAAATTCTTACGGGTTCTTTGCTTATTGATCTTCCATGTGAAATACGACCGAGTCAGTTTAATAGTAGCCGGTCTCATACCAACAAATTTTTGGTTCCGACGGTAAAATTAAACGCCCACTTTCATTCTTTTTTTCCGAAAACCCTTCGGGAGTGGAATACCCTCCCCAAGGACTCTAAGTTTATTAGAAATTCTCCTGCACTTTAGAGTTCAACATCACTTCTCGATCTCTTGGCATTCCGCATTGATTATTCATTTTTGCCATGAGCTTTTTTCTCTCGCTCTCTTGTTGTGATTCTGAACAGTCGTTTAATTTCTTCGTTTTTTTCTCCTGTGTCATTTCGTGTGATTTTACATATTTGCATTTACATGGCAAATTTACAATTAAAATTACAAATTAGTAAGAAAAACGCTGCAAGGAAAAAATACTGCAGGAAACGTAACTCAACCAGTAAAATGACACCGAAAGCAACTGCTCCGACATTGCTGCTGTGATTAAATTTACGTTACACAATACTTCACCGAATAACGATCTCACTTCAATGCTTTTTTGGGTGTGTGCTGAAGTTCTTCCCGCATCTCACTTCTTGCAATTCTTCAATGACTTCCACTTCATGCAAACAAGTAGATACTCGTAAAAATACCTAAATTGAGAATTTACTTCAAGCCATGAAGTGATCAGCTGATCATTTCTTCTCCTTGAAGTCACTACATACCTGAAGTGACTTCAAGGAGAAGAAATGATCAAGGATGATTCAGACCTGAAGTGACTTTAGCGCCCAACAGAAGCGGGGCTACCCAACAAAACACGCTGACTCTTCCGGATGCAACGACGATTTCTGTTCCTGATGCTATGCAGCTATTCTCTAAGAAAACCCACATGTTTGCATGAGGACAAAGTCAAAAACGGCTGAAGAACAAACTGCATTTCGCGTGCTCACCGGTGAAATCCAATAAACGCAAGACAAGGTTTGTGTTATTGCATCTGATGAAACGCATGTGCCGCATTCGCCATGCATTTTTGTTTGAAGAGGAGTTTGGCAGCGCCAAGACCCACCTTCGTTGCCACGGCATCTCCTGCGCGTTTTGGACTTTCCTCCAATTTCTCCAACCATCTTGTAATGCATCGAACTGATCGAACATCTCAGATTGTCAGATTCCATACTTCGAGAAGAACCTAAATTGGTAACAGTTCAGAATACCTGCCGACATTGAACTGAACGAGTTTTAACCATTGCTCTGTGAAATACTTAAAGCTAACTATAGTTAGGTTTATAAACCTAACCTAATCTGACCTAACCCAACCTAACCTATCTTAATACACCTATCCCAACCCATCCTATCCTACCTACCTCGTCCACACCTTCCTATCCTATTTTGGCTACTTGAGCATGTGTGAAAACTCGTCCAGTTCAGCTTTTTTCACATGTCGGCAGGTATTCCGAACTGTAACCCCAAAGGTAACAGTTCCTCCTGCGGCAATGAACATTCGGAAAATCCGAATTTTCAAAAACACATCTGCAACTGGCACTCCACATCGGACAAGCTATGCGCTGGCAGAAAGATCCGGACCTGGCAGGAGCTGGAGAACAATGAACCAATCAAAGGTACACAAAGCGCCCAGGTTGTGTGTATGATATATATGACGAGGACAATAGAGAAAACGCGGGGCGCAGAATGGAACCCTTGGTTTGGTTCGGTCGGGCAAAAGAAAGAATTATGCTTTTTATTGTCACAGCAGCTTTTTATTGTGTGTCATTTTACACACTGCATCCGCATACGAGTATCCACTCTTTGTGATCATCATCCACCACTTCCTCTCTCCGCTCTCTCTCCCTTTGAATGCTTGAATTCCTGCTGCCCTTAATGGCTATTTTTGGTAGCTTATTCACCTCCATTGTTTATCCTATTCAGTGTGTGAATTCGGTCGCATTGTAACAGCCATTTGTAGCAAACTTTGACAAAAACAGTCCTTTTATGCGATGCGATATCAGTATCGCAACTGATGGTTTATGAATGCTTTGTTGTGTTCTGCAGCGCTAAAGCATTTATGGAACTTTGGGTTGTGAGCGCCGCAATGGCACACAATATCGAACGCCTTTATCAAATCTACCGAAGCCGAAATCTATTCTCGATTTCATCACAGCTTTATCCGGTGCGTGAAGTTGAGGCTTGCCACAGAGACATTCTCCACAAGAGTGGCAAATCAGTCGGAGATCTGGCGACCGAATGTTCAACACGGAAAGAGTATGGCAATCCAGCTTTATGCACGTTCACATGCTCTTAGCCGAAAATTCGCGACAGGAATAGAGGTAGGCTTGAAAGCGTAACGAAAGAAGTCAGTGAACCGAGGCGGATTAGCACAAGTGGAAACGTTTTGATACATTTCAGGGTTCTTTTCAATGCCGCCTGTCCCCAACCAACACAAGCAGGCCAATATTCGCAGTGCCATAATGTTGGCCATAATACACGATGCATGCCATATCCGCTTGAAGCCTGCGCCAATGTAGCTTTTCCATTGACTTAGCTCTTTATACCTATCGCCGTTCCTTTTCCTTTGGAACGACTGAAGCCGAGAAAACTGGAAAACGGGCTCGAACTGCTCACAGCAGAACAAACACATAAGCTACAAAGAGCCATACAAACATCCGCACAATGCCAATTTCCTTTTCACGCTGTGTGGACTGAATGCATTTCCGACAGCAAAACTGGCTTGGCGCGAATAAACGGCACTTTTCTTCCTTTCTCCGCTCCAGCCGATTTTGGTGCCGAGCAGGAATGCGAACAATAGCCGAAGACGGAACTGGGTCGATTCTTCTTGAGGCTAATCACGTAAACTTAGGTCCGACATTATTCTTGGGTGCTATTCCCAATTCTGGGGTTATGCCAATCAATAATGGCCATACGTCAACAAAGACCATCGGAGACAGGCCACCTTTGGCATCGGTCGGCCAACTGCAGTAGGTATAAATCTCTTTGAAAGGTAAATAAACAAAGGAAATTTTCACATGACAAAGCTGGAAGGAAAACCTATTCGGGCCGCAAAAAGGGTTGTACTTTTGGTGCACATAGCAGTGAGAATTATATTAGAAACAAGATGTTTTCAAGTTTCACAAACAGAGCGTACTCATAGTCGTTCCATGAACCTTTTCATTTACGATAAACTGAGCACCACACACAAAAGACAAAATCTTGTCATTGAAAATCAGCAGCGCCATGTTCGAATGAATAAGTCAAAGCAAATGTAAAGTCATACAGTTGAACCAAGGCATCACTCCAACGAGAGGCAGACCAATAGCAGCATCTGGGAGGTAACTTCCGCCGGAAGTGTGGTCATTCGCTCTCTGGAGTGCGGGGCCTCAGTTCGGCCGCTGTCCGCTTCAGGTGCCGGCGCTTTAACCTGATCGCGCGTGGGTTTTTAGCAAAAATTCTGAATTTTCGCAGAACCGCTTGGAGCGGGTTTTTTGGCCATTTTTGCAACTTTGCATGGGCACTTTCCGACTACCATAAATCTTCTTGAGTTTTTGGGATGTAGAAATACACGGTGATTTGATAGTCAACAGTTCAACATGATAAAAAGCGACAAAATTATTCACGGACCACGGGCAGTTGTGCACCAGCATGAAAATTATCATGAAAAGGGAGGAAGGAAACTGCAGGCAGGTAGCCAATTCCGGACGGTCGAATTTGCTGCGAGACTTTTGAATACTTTTTCTGGACACATATGACATGCCGGTAATTCATGTAATTGCTGGGGCGCGCCGCGCGTCTCTTCTGTTCTGTTTCTTTTTGAACGGGCGGCATTGGACTTCAAAGAGATCTGTCATTTGGCAGAAATTGCCCCAAGATACTCGTATAAATAACCCATGAGCATATAAGTATTTCGATCTGAACAAGTGTTGACCACAATTATTTTGACAGACCGCATTGTGCGAGTCGCCTTCGACAGCTGCATTTTGGTTATTTGCGACTCCCTTGAGACCTTCTGTGGTGTAGCAGGTAGTCGGGAAGAGTAAGTAGTTTCATTCGGTGACACTTGCAATGAGCATGCACGTCTCTTGTATCGCAATGAGCATGCACGTCCCTTTCTTTCTTGTATCCAATTGTTGATTGCGGGACATTGGCGCGGGATGCACTTTTTCCTTTATTTTTCCTTCCCTTCTTTTTTCGCTTCTTTTATCCTGAGCGACTAATAGGTGTGGACCAAAATCAACAATGAAGCGTGCCAGACGTGTGAGAAACACAGATGCGATGGCAGATATGGCGGCCTTTGTCAAAGGAAAAGGAAAATTCAAAATTGAAAATGATAATAAAATCCGCGACCGTATTGCCTCTTGTAAAAAATCTCCCTTACTTTTTGGCTTGTGACATGACAACTGCTCTTCAATGAAATTGGAAGACAAACCTTTGAGTGTGTGAAGTGGGACCCTCGGATGAATGGACTCCGAAATCAAAACAATGGATCCGAAGTACTCTCAATGGACTCGGACAATTTCCCCTTTTCTCTGAACCTCTCTACCTTGCCCGCATAATGGGGTCCTTTTCGGGAGGTATGAAGTTAACCACCCGACTGAATGGAATCGAAATTTGTAAAATGAACCGCAATCACTCAACGGACTTCTTCACCTTTTTCCTTTTTGTTTGTGCCCCGCCACTCGGTCTCCTGCAATGGAAAGTGTTTCATTGTTTGGGAGTTGTGAAGTTTGCTCGCGGATTGAACGGAATCCAAATTTGGAATAATGGACCACAAATATCACTGGTTCTTTTTTCGTTCACTTAGGACCCCTCCAGTTTTACCAAAAATTGGACTTTTTGGGGAATTTGAAGTTGGCCCCCCAACTGATTGGAATCCACGTTTGTAATTTTTGATCCCAGAATCCATTCGCTCTTGGGCTCATCCTTCTTTCTGTGTCATTCTTCCCATTATGCAGGGATCTGGAGAAACGGAAACAAGTCCAAACTGAGAGTTCTATGGGGTCCGTTATTTCAAATTTGGTTTCCGTTCAGCCTGGCGACCAATTTCACACACCCAAAAAGGAGCCCACATTGAGGGTAAACTAGTCCTAAGAAAAAGAAAAAAGAACCAATGCAAAAAAGACATGCATTGAACGTTATTTGGGGTAAATTAGCCAAACTTACGATTTCCTTTACTCGGGGGGGGGGGGGGAACTTCACATTACCAAAAATGATCCCAATCAAAAGAAGTTCAAAGCAAAAAAAGACCATTGTGCGTTTTCGGGGTCCATTCACCATTGTTTGGATTTCAGAGTCCATTCATCTGTGGGGCCAACTTCACACACCCCAAATGTCAAACAAACTGCACTGCCTTGCACAAAATGCATACCCTTCATCTTTGCACACCCTGCACAGAATGTGTCAAGCTTTTATGGCTCGACCTTTTTTCCCGATACCTGAATTCGAAAATAAAGTGAAAAAACAACCACAACAAAGAAAAGCCGACTTCCATATCAGAACGAATGGTTGTCGTCGTTACCACAACGAGCCCAACGGAAATTTATTCGTTCTCCGACGATGATGTGTCGTCGCGGCAAGCGAAAAAGTTAAGCCCGAGTTCCACTTGTGCGCCGCGGCTGCGCTGCGCCGTGAGCCGCGCTTGGGTTGCATGATGAGCCGGACCTGAGCCGCGCCTGGGTTTTTGTGACAATGTTACAAAAACCCAGGCGCCGCGCGCGACTTCCGACAACAGCTGTTTAGTTTGATTTTTTCTTCTCGAAGAAGCTGCAGTTGTGTGCTGCTGTGTGCAGTTCGCAGCTGTGTAGGCCCACGTGCGTTTTCGTTGTGTGCCAAATGGGCGGAAAAGGGTTTGTCATCATCAGTCCCGAAGCACATGGCCTATGCTACCTCAACAAGTTGCACCCAAAGGCGGAACCACATTTGTCGCAGCCCCCCGAAAAACATACCTATGCTCCCCAACAAGGTGCCCCCAAAGCGGAACCAGGTTTGTCATCAACCTGGGGGGGCCGAAGGACATATATACTATCCAGTGCGCGATTTGTGGAAAATTAACTGGGGGGGTATTTTTTAATAGAAAATATTTGGGTGTTGGACGATGCGTTGCGCGAAGCGCAACGCCGGGGGAGGGGTTCGGGGAGGGGTGTCCCCCTCCCCTAAGGGGAAGAAATTTTGAAAAAATGGAACTTCAAATGGTGCTCAGAATGCTCAATTTTTTGAAAAATTGAGCATTTTTTCCTCACAATCCCCGTTTGCTCACAACAGATTGACAATGCAAAATCAGTCAACAAATGTTGTTGTCTTTTCAAATGTGCAATTTCCTGTTGACACGACACGAACAAAGAATCACACAATTGCAATCGCGTCAAGATCTGCACTCAACGATGCTTTTTATGTATAACCAGCATTTAACGCCGATCCATTGGTCGGCAGGCAGTGACACGGTGCTCACTTCATCATGTCAACTTCAAATTCAATTATTCAAGATTCAAAATTTTGTTTCCTCCACTGCACTAAACCACAATGAAGGAAATGAATGGTGATGCATTTGCACTTCTTTCTTGACTTCAAAACGATTATATCCAGGGGACACGGCTCGCTGGGCAGTGGTTAAATTGTAAAACAAAGCCCAAGGGGGCGCAAGGGGTATGGGGTGGACCCCCGCTGGGATACCCCCGCTGGGATCCAAGGGGCAGAACCCCTGGCAAAGGGTCTCGGGGACGGAGTCCCCCAGGTCGAGGTGTGAGAACTTATGAAATTTCAGCAAACATTTTGTGCCCGCATTTGGCAATTTTTGGGCACCATTTTTGGCAGGCTGGATGCCAGTATGCTGGCTGCTACGAACGGCGACTCTCCTTCACAGGCAAACCATTGCCACAGACAGTGGCGAATTATCAATGAAGCGCATGAGGCACGTGCCTCAGGGCGCGAGCGCCGATGGGGCGCGAGCCACCAGGCGTTTTTTTTTAAATGTGAACATTTACTGTTGAGCACTTACGCTCTGACCACCAGCGAGAGGAGCCCCTCGCTGGTTCTTGGCACGTCTGAAACAATTCAATTGTTCAAAAATTGAGAATTTGTTAATTTGAGGGCATTCTGAGTGCCATTATCGGGCCTATTTTTCAAAAATTTTCTCCCTTTGGGGAGGGGGAGACCCCCCTCCCCGAACCCCTCCCCCGGCTGCTTCACAGCCGAGCCGCGCCTGCGGCGCAGTTTTGTCACTCGGGGCGCAAATCAATCTGTGCCTCAGGGCGCCACCGCCAAACACCTTAATCCGCCACTGGCCACAGAATGCATTCCATGGAGGGGCAGGGTGAAATTATGATCACTTTGTCAGGTTAAGGTGTTCAGCATCAGCCGCCTCTGGAATTGGCCAGTCATCCAGAAAGTGCTCGGGGTTGTCTCACCTGTAAGTCCACAGCCAGAAAACGTTGATAAAATGCCAGTTGTTGAGACAAGCTCGGAGCATTCATGACGCCTCGTGGATGAACGAAAAATATGGCATGGCTGGATTTTTGTGGGAGAGGCCGAAAATAAACGGAATTCTGCCTGCCGCAGCGGTGCCCAGGGTAAAATGACGGCATTTTTCCCGACTGGGGGGGTAAAATTTGTACCCGCCCGGGTATTTTTTCTGCCTTAACTGGGTGGGTACAATTTTTCTACTGGGGGGGTAATACCCCCCGTACCCCCCTACAAATCGCGCCCTGATACTATCTCTTGGTGCCAAAATCTGGTTCCCAA
>JASGXE010012832.1:0-12377 GCA_030068105.1 Sinentomon sp. SZTP_YWyxl
ACCAGGAATTAGGAATTTTTTCGTTTTGGCCAAACTTGGTGACGCCACGAGTGTTTATCGATGTCAAACCAATGTCAACATCAGATGGGAAACCAACGGGGGCCACATCTACAACATTATCTAAAGGATCATCAGTATGAATAAAAACGCTAGAGAAAAAATCATTTAAAACCGAGGCTTTGGAAGATGGAGTTTCGCATGAGGTGTCGTTTGGGCCAATAATTGATGGAAAATTTGTATCTTTTTTCAGAGATTTCAGATATTTCCAGAAACCCTGCGAATGATTTCTTTCCACCGCTTGCGTAAGAAAGTTGTTGAAAAGGGCAGAGTTTAATTTTGCACATTCAGTTTTTGCCTGCTCATAACGCATTCGATCTATTGGAAGGCCGCTTTTCTTCAGGCGAGCATTGAATTTTCTCTTTTTTCGGAACAACGTTGTCAGCTTTCTGTTTGTCCAGGGAAATTTGGAGCTATGTTTCCTTTTTGAGATAGGGATGTTCTTTAGACAATCTAGCAATGTTCCTTTAATGGTAGTCCAAAAAATAATTTCATAAAATCAAGTCACTCAAGCTCATGATTATGCATGTCGTTCCATTGCAATGATGATGTGTTGCTTTGGCTGAAACGACATTGTGATTGTGATGATTGGTTGCACTTGCAACGTAACGGGTTATGCTTTTCTCTGCCACAAAATTTATTGATTGAAGATAATTTCCAATGGTCTGTAATTAATTTAATTTAATTTACATTTAATTTGCAGGGGTTTTAATCCCGGCGCAAATCAGCAGTCAGATAACAAAAAAAAAAAAAAAACAAAAGCACAATATGTCACAAACTTTAAATGCAACAGCCATTGCTGGCATATGTCAGAGGAATAAAGGAAACAAATCTTTAAGACATGTTTATGGTGATGTCAGACAACCATCGTTCAACATTGTGTTTGAACATTTCGATATTGATATCTCCCCTGGTTCCAAACACTCAGGGATGCAAAGAGTTCCAATCCCTAACCGTTCTGTGCACAAATGAATATTTTCCCACATCTTTGTGAAAGGCACCTGACCAAAGCTTAAAATCATGATGTAGCTTTTACAACCATCAGCATAAAGCTGAAGTCTATTTTGCATGAGATTGGACATGCGTTTGTGAAAGTAGATGCATAGAAAGCAGCACATTGCTCAGCGTTGTCCTGCATTCATGACAATTTTTACTTTACAAGTTTTACTTTATGATTGAATTTGAATAGGTAATTTTTATTTCTCAGAAACTTTCTTTGTGGTGTGTTCTGTCGTGTTTTGAAACGATGAAATTCTTCTTGTGTTGTGTTGCGACTTTTTTGTGTAATAAACTGACTTTTTCACTCAGAAAATTTCAGCACCTTTTCAACCATTTGACTTTGGACTGGGTTTTTACCTGTCACCATTGGACTGGACTCCCAAATGGGGCCCATGGGATGTTTTTGTGGTTAAAAAACCAGACTGAGTGGCTTTTTGGGAAAATGTATTGTTTAATTTGTGTACTGATATGAACCACTTTTGCAAATTTCAGTCATGTTTGGATGATTTTGATTTTCGGTTCCCCAAACAGTCCAAGTGGGCTTTTCGAGACAAAAAATTCCAGGATTATTTGGAAAAAAAATTTCATTTTTTGAGTCTGCAAGGGAGAAGTCCTCAAATTTTCTGAATGCCTTTCGAATGCTTCCTGTCCTATGTCATATTATATTTCACAGACCTGTATATCTTTCTTTCCGGTTTACAGCCATCTGATCCTGCCAATCCTCCTCCGATCCAAGTGGTCTTACGTGAGGCCGGTCCAGAAGCATTTGAATTGGTTCTTGCGTTCATTTACACAGACAGGATCGATGCAGCAAAGAAGAGTTAGTCACATTTTTCATCTAAATTCATGGTGATTTGGATGTCCACCTGTCAGTCTATTGTGTGCTGAAGAAAAATACCTATAAAAAGTTCCCCTGGCGAAATGCTTTTCATCAGCATTTCCTTTGCTCTTTTCATTGCAAGGGTCAGGACATGTTCTCCCAATCAGGAAAATGGGTTACCTCCTCTTGAGCATTCTGCATTTCCACAACTGGTCAGAATGTTATTTGAAGTTTGATCTAGTAACTTGCAAGGTTTCATGTACTCTTGCCAGGTGTCTGACACACTTGTTCAGCATTCCTGGGTCCTCCGCACACTTCTGTGGTCAGCACGTTCATGTTTTTTCCTGCATTCGGATAATCTCTTTTCCACCGCATGATACAAGGACGGAGTACTGATACCCACGAGAACCAACTCCTAATTTGCAAGTAAATTCCGGTTGTGGTTTTCTACCGAGTCGTTTTGTTTCCTGTGAAGCTTGTCAGCACCATGTGTGAAGCATTTCGTGATTTTTTGTATCAGAAGTAGGCATACCAGCATCAGAAAGGACAGAAACATTTAAGCACTTAGAATTATAAAACATCGGAACATTCCGAACATTTGAGCGCCATTCCAGAGTTAAGCACTTATCACTTGCAGAAACGATGTATTTACAGTATATATCGATGCCATTTTTGTTGTGGCTATTTTAATTATGAATGTGAACATTCGTAATGCGGCGGTAAGTCCTTCAAGGATGATATGTCACCTCTGAAAAAATGCAAAAAGCTCGTCGGAGAGATTGACGTGAGGTTCCAAAGAGGGAGAATGGTTCCTGGGAGTTTGACACCCATGCCTGCGTTCTTAGATCCGAGGCATTTTTTTTTTCTTTCAATTTTCAGATAAGGATCCTCATTCAATTGAGAATGTTTTACTTATCGTCGACGTTTACAGATTGGCTGTGCAGGTAGGCTGAAGAAATGCATTCTATGAAGATTTTTGGGGGGAAGGGCCAAGTTTGAGGTGAATGCAGATAAACAGCGACCAGAAATTTGTTTTAGTGCACCAAAAAATTCTGTTCAACTTGCCACAAATGACAAGTGTTGACAAAGGCCGCGAACCATTCAAAAATATTGAGAACCTCTCGAGTGTCTAACAGATGATGGTTGAACCTTATATGCACCAGGATGCCCAATGGATTGGTCTGGCACTCTATTTACCTGACATAATGATTGCATCCTTTACCCGCACTTGACAAATTATCTCATTAAATGATTTAAGGGTCCGTTGTGGAATAGCTATGTAGGTATATCGCCTATGGAGGCAGGTTAAGTGAGAAGCTTGCCCTAGTCCATATTAAATTCATTACAGACAGCAGATGTACACCCAGGAGTGGAAGAATTGGGTAGGAAACATGGTGCACTGCCATTTGGAGACACCCGATTTGTCAAAAAGCTTCAGCTTTTGTGGTACGTTCTCCACCAAGTGTCCTGTCTGTGTTTGCCCTTTGGAACCCTGTCCCCACAGGTGGCTTGCCCACAGGTGGCTTGCGGCACCCAACCCAGCCTCCTCCAGCATAGCCATTTGCCCCCACCCTTGAACATTGTCCTTGAAGCCTGTGACACCTTCCAGTTCTTTCTTTATGGGGAAGGCAGATTGACACTAAGCTATTGGTATTGTCCCAGAATATTGAAATTTTAACCTAAGCCTTCTTTTGCATTGAGTTCAGCATAAATCCATCCTTTGTCTTATCTTTGCTGCTGTCCAAGAAATCCTCCTATTTTCTTGGAGCACGGTGTAATTGAACTGCAACCTGATACTGTTGTCTATTTCGACTTTTCTTGTTTTAGTTTTACATGAAGCAGCTTGAGGAGCTTTGTAATCAGTACTTGGAAACCAGCATCTGTCACAAGAATGTTCTCAGCGCACTCCGATATGCGACAAACTTAAGATTATCATTCATAAAGGTCAGTTCGATCGATTTTGGATCACTCTGCAGGTGAGGGTGGGGGAAGGGCAGAAGCTGGATGGTTGCTGTTCTGGATTTTGCTCTTGCTGGACGAGTTTGATCTTTCATTGTGGTTGCGTCTCGTAACCATTCGACAGGATTCCCAGTTCCCACCTACCCGGGATTTTTATTTTCTCATGGAATTTGTCCTTGAATTATTGTCTGTCCTGGAGAATCCAGAATTTTTTTCGTTTTTCCAAAAATTACTGTTATTAAAATCCACTAAAGTAGAACATACTTTTGAATAGAGTAAGGGAATTTGAATAAGCTATTTGACTAGAGATCTTTTGCATGGGCGAACCCCAGTGACAAGTGCAGGACCCCCGCCTTCCCCAGTATGCAATATGGGGACAGTTAGCCACACTTCATTGCATCTTGGTTTTGATCCTAGATACCGCACTTCGTAGGTTGAAAAGCTAACGAGGTCATTCAAGCAACTGCTTGCCACACAGTCAGGTTTATCAATGCCTGTCTTTGTAGCTGTCCGGATTTGGATTTCTCATCTCTGTGGCAGACAATGTTCTTTACCTCTTCCCTACTTTGTGTTCGACAGGAATTCTGCTTGAAGTTCATAGTGAAAGACACGAATTACAATGAAATCATCATGAGCAAGGAATTTGAATCCCTCGACCGGCAGCTGATGGTTGAAATTATCAGACGACGGCATGTTCCCAATTCACGGGCGCTTGCGGATCCCGCTGCGGAAACTGTTGGTGAGTTGAACAGGATCTCAGTGGAAGACATGGTTTCCTTGGGGCTGTCAGGGTAGAATGACACAGCAAATTGTCATTTGCCTGAGGGAACTGATTTGACCAATTCCATTGGTTTATCGTTCTGCGCATTGTCCAAGATCATCACAGCTTATACTAAGCTTATACCACTCAGCTTCAACTTGAGGTGAGTTGTTTTTATTTATTCTGAAAATAATTTTCAGACACGTGGGCTTGCCTAATTTTTTTTTCTGGTGAATGCAGAGGAGAGTAAGTTGGGCTACAGTTATGGGACATTGCTCTCCTTGCGAGCCAAGGTGTGCAGCAAGGTTCTGCCGAGTCACCGGCCGTATGGCTGTCAGCTCACCATGGCAAATGATGAAGAATGTGAAAATGTTATTTTTATCTACACTGCTATCAAAATGGGATGTTTTTTCTTTCTTCACGCATCTAGTGACATCTTTGGAGCAGGATATGGAGCACTTCCTGCGTGGAGTTGGTCGTGAATTCTGTGACATTGTCCTGGTGCTTGATAAGCACTTTATTCCAGCTCACAAAGCAATCCTGGCAGCCAGATGCAACTACTTTGAAGCGATGTTCAGATCGTTCATGCCAGAGGACAACATTGTCAACGTAAGTAAGCTTCTTTGGCATTTCAGTTAGGTTTGCCAAATGATGGTATCCTATTTTTTTTACAATCGCATCGTTAGTGATCTGAATACTGAATTTCTATCTTTCTTTCTGGAAGAAAATTGTCAGCACTGGTGGTTGACTGATTTAAAGAAGTCAGCCATTTTTTAAGCAAGCATGAAGAAGATAAGTTGTTACCTGGCTATAAGACTGCGGGCCATCTGATAGCACTGGATTTTGCTACCGACAAGCATGAGAATGGGACAGAATGCAAACTTCAACAATCCCTTGGCATCTTGCCGTGCTCAGCGATGAAATTTTTACATCTCTACGTATCTCTCCACTGAATCGACTATTGAGTTGAGTCTGCACGTGAAAGTGACGATGCAGAAAATGAGTTGACCTAAGAATTTGAATTTGCTTCTGTAGAATTTGAATTTGCTTCTGTAGAATTTGAATTTGCTTCTGTAGAATTTGATTTTGCTTCTGTAGAATTTGAATTTGATTTTGAATTGTGTCTGGCGCCACGATCTGTTTCAAAAACAGTAACATTCACCTGTAACATTCACCTGTAACAGACCAGGAACCATGCCATCGCCATGAATCACCACCCTTCACCCGCAACTCCGACTTGTGACCCGTCCGATATGCACCAGTCGCAGAACACCAGCGAACGTGTCAACCGATTTGAAAAAGGCTCCAGCCCTGGAGTCGAAACGTCATCGGAAAAACCATATTCGATCCTACAATGGCCTTACAACAGGTGAATGTTACTGAATTTGATTTTGCTTCTGTAGAATTTGATTTTGCTTCTGCAGAATTTGAATTTGCTTCTGTGCAGTTGTGTCAAGCTCGACTTGTGTGGATTTTATTGTCTTGATCATAATTTGTCTTTTTCAGATCCAGATCGGTGAGATGGTGCCGTCTCTGCAGGCATTCGATTCCTTGCTGAAGTACATCTATTGTGGCAATGTTAATATGCCACCAGAAGATTCACTCTACCTTTTCAGTGCTCCATATTTCTATGGATTTACAAATAACCGTTTGCAGGTAAGCTTCTGTTCTTTCCCCACCCCACCCTTGTGGATGGATTGTTATTTGCAACGCTGGTCTTAAGCGTTTTGTCGCATCGGAGCTTTGTAAACTTGAAAAACATCTCCAGTGCAGGCATTCCAGACCTCTTGTCACTACTTCATAGATTTAATGATGCGATGCCATGGTTTCTGAGTCCATTCTGAACGGTGCGATTTTTGAACGAATGCCGGAATGCATGCACAACAAAGGACATGATGGAGTGTTGAGCAAGTCCTTGCTTTTTCGCAAGTTCGGAGGACGGCAGTACATGCCATGTTAGGCCAAAAAAGGCATCAAATAAATTTTGCTGGACGAAACTTTTTTCGCGAATCTCCGGCATGAATTGTGCCTTTTTTTATCACCACATTTTGCATGGCACCTGGGTGCTATTTGGACATTTCAGTTGGATCTTGATGAAAATTCAAATTTTGACTAAATGTTTATCGTATGTGCCAGCCGAAAAAACCTTTGCAGCAGTTCCGCCGTCGGTAACTTATTCAAGTTCTGAGAATGGTATTTTTAGGTGGGCCATCTAACATGACATGCACAGGATGACAATTCCCCTCACTACACCACGTAGGCAGTCGGCAAATTTGAGGTGAGCAGTCAACAGATTCGTGTCCTCACACTCCCTGAAAATTATAGCTGAATCTGCCCCTGGGCATGCTTCTGCTGCCTCCTGTGTTGAAGCGACTGGCTGCTTAAAACTACATACGACATGAGGATTGGCAGGAGCCTGTTGTGAGCAAACGGTTAGCGACTGGAATCACTCGTCATCCTGCTGTTTCTTGTAGCTCTACTGCAGATTTTGAGTTGTGATTTTTTCTCGTCTCTTTGCAGGCTTTCTGTAAGCAGAACCTTGAAATGAATGTCACATTTGAGAATGTCATTCAGATTCTGGAAGCAGCCGACAAGATCCAGGCATTCGACATGAAGAAATATGCTCTGAACTTGATTGTGCATCATTTTCCAAAGGTTTGTATCTCTCCTGGTCTGGTTTGTTTCTAGCTGTTGTTCCACTCTTTAACCATTCTCATGTGCTCAATTTTGCCTGCAAATGGTCAGTTGCCATACAATTGTGAATCGTGACTTTGGAATGCAATTTATGACGAGACATCTTGATTTTAGTGATCATGTTTCGGAGACATTTTGCTGTCCAGCGAATTCATTGAGGATTCAAGTTGGTTACCTGCATCAAAATAGCATTTGCCATTTCAAGTCATTCTTGGTGAATGGACGAAACCTCGTTTCACGCAGAACAAGACTTGAATTTTGATAATAAGGCTCCAAACCTGCTCCCATTGCCAAGCGATCCCGCAGGAGCCAACATCCATGAGCTTGTGAAGGGAGAGAAAGGAGAGTGGGTACCCTCTTTTCTGCACAAAAGATACTTCAATTTATGTGCTTACTCTTTCATCTGTGATTGTCCCTGAATATAAAACATGTTCTTTCAAGGAAGATGTCAATTCCTTCACAAAAGCGTTTGGGATCTGGACATGCGTGCTACTTTCAACTTGAATTTGGGATCCCTGGGGTTGATCTTGATTCCACCTGTCCGAAAGAAAGAAATACACTGGCAAAAAATGACCTCAGGACGGCTTTGATACCAAATAATTTAAAAATGGATGTACAGGGTGGGCACAAAGTCCATAAGTTTTTCAGAATGTCATTTTTGACCGATGTCGCTCACCTGTGGGCTGGTCAGGGGCTTTTGCAAACACTGATGTTCGGACTTTGGGCTGGTCAGACAATGCCCCCAAAAGTCAACATTTGTGAAAATGGCCTCCGTGGGATTCTGAAAGGACAGATTTCCCTCAACCAAAGAACTCGAGAACTGCCTTTACAGCTGCATCCGTTGCCTTTCCCTAGCGCAAAATGGCTCGCGGGACCTAGCAATGAATCCAACTGTGCCATGACAAGGATGGGGAACATCCAGAACACACTTTGAAGACATCCTTGATACGAACACCTGACCGGAAGGTGCACGAATCGGCCAAAACTGACCCGTTTGAAAAACTTAGGGACTTTTTGCCCACCCTGTACTGGTCCGTGGATGGGCTCAGTTGTTTATTAATTGTGGTTATTTTGCAAGAACTGGAAACTTGAAGATTGCATGTCCACAGAAAATGAACGACTAATTTGATGCTGTTCAGATCTCCAAATCAATCTGAGGCGTGACGTTTCGGGGGCATCGCACCCTCGTCGTTCGTCAACGAGGGTGCGATACCCCCGAAACGTCACTGAATAGCGTCAAGTTAGTCGTTCATTTCCTGTGTTTTTTTCGTTTGCAGGTAACACAACTGCCATTTCTTTTAACGACTGTCCTTTTTGTGATTCCAGGTGGCTCGCTTACCACATCTCCGCTCGTTGAGCCGTGATCTGCTCCTCGATATGATTGAAGCAGTTGCAGACGACATGAGTGATTCAAAACTGTGCCAAGATATGTCGAGTACCAGCTTGAGCAGTGATAACTGAGAGTGATAGTGAGAACAAGAGGCGAACGCGGCGGCTTCATAGCTCAAGCTTCGACTGTTGTGACCAGTTGGATTTCAGCTTATTGCAACCCGAGGCTTTATTCGGCATGAATGCAATGTTTGTCAAATCGCATGGCCTCTCCAGCAGAAACAAAATGTGAATCAAGATCTATACACCGACATAGATAGAGTTATTTTCTTGCATCAGAACACAGCACTCACTCTTTTCATGGATTTAAACTGGGGTATACAACCCTCCCCCCTCAAATGATGGTTACCCATACGGGGGCTTGCAAAATGATTACCTACTTTCCCTGCAGTTTGGGAGAAATGATCATTCCTGGCAGTCTCAATCTGAAAAAGTGGAAAATTTCTTTGAATGCAAAAAACTCACCCTGCACCTGGTTTCCCCCTGATCTGAGAAATTTCTTGCACTCCAGCCGATTCTTAAGGAGGACACTGCTCGACACTTTTGCCACAGAATAAACTAAAGGTTAACAAAAAACAATCACCTGATGCGATTTATTTTGTTGTCTGGTAACGATGCCATTGTCTGCAGCATTGAGGCCAGCTCAGAAGATAACCTCACAGCTGCTGATGATGTTATCGTAACCAGATGACGAAATCGATTCAGCTGGTGATTGTGTGTTATTTGTTAATCTTTAGTTTATTTTGTGGCAAAAGTGTCGATCACCATCCTCCTCGAGAATAACTATGCCTTCTGCGAGTTTCAGTACCATTCTACTAAAGCCAATTTCCAGTTTTCCAAAAATAAACTTGGAATTTCCTCTCTATTGCACACTCAGGATTTCCGATCTGCACACGTGAAGCTTTGATAAGAAAAACCTGAACTTTCATTTTCATCGTGTGGTGGTCAGCTACACGATAACAATGGTGGTGGCGGCGCCAGGCTGTGGCTTAACCTGGGTGGATCACATGCCCTGTTTAACTGCGAAGCATGGAAAAAGATCGTGTGGTGCAAGGTTAGGCTAGGCCCGGTCGGCATCCGCGACAGTCGGTCCACCAGGGCTTGGGATGCTTAGGCCCACACTTTACGAGGGCTGGTCATGTTCTGCTTGCACTTGCCCAGGAAACATTTTGCGATTCCGTTGAAACTTGTTGCATTTTGAAGCTTGTTCTGTTTTGGCCTTCCCCTTCAAAGAACTTTGCATTCCCAAAAGGGGTGCGTTTCATGTGGTAATTTTTGCGACAGTTCCACGAGGTTAAAATAGAGGGAAGGTCAGAAAAATGTCATCATTCTGCAAAACAGTGTCAGAGACACACCAGCCAAGAAGCAGTTCAGGCTGCAATGGCAGCAGTTTTGTAATGATGCAGCATTCTCCCAATTTCCCTCACTTGGCACCTTCTGACGAATACCCCTGTTCCCTCCCTGAAGTCGCAACTCAAAGGAAGGATGTTTTCAAGTGATTCAGGAGCTATTGAAAATGGCTTTCTGGAGAGCAACAGAATGTATTGCATGAAGGGCTCCTGCAGCTCTTCCGGCGATGGCAGTAATCTGTAACTTTGCAAGGAGAGCACAATGATAATGAGTAATCACTGTACTAAAAATCAAGCAGGTGGCATTTCATTTTCTTTGCAAATGCAATCGGAATTTGACCTTCCCTCGTACTTATACTGAAACCCGAATTATCTGAACCTTCAATCTGTGAAGGGACGTGAGCTTTGGAATCGGCGGAAAACTCTTCGCACTGGCCACCAATTGCAAATCAGTGTGAGAAATCTGCAAAACTTCAAGTGAGTTGACAGTTTTGTTGCCGTTCAATCGGCAAGTTTCGAAACACAAATTTTTATTGTCCCTTTGTCGTCTGAGCCAAGGTCAAACGGAAAAAGGTGGAAAATTCCTCACAGATTCACTTTTGGACCTCACAAGTTCACAATATGATCCCACGATCTGAGTCATGCAGCCTCTTTGCAACGTAAGTGTTCGCCTTCATTGGAGGGAATTTGTTTCTTTTTCTCGGTGTGTGCCATCATAACTTCATGCTTCTCATTCCTGCTGCCATGACCATGAGCTGTGTGTGGAACCAATCAGAATTGTACTTAAGTCCATTAAATTTTCATTGTATGTTATTTGCACTGTAGATAGTTTCCTGACTTAAGGCCATTTTTAGGATCGATGTCACGATTTTTCTGACTATCCTAAAAATGGCCTTAAATCAGGTAACTATCTACAGTGCTTGTGAAATGGATCATGGTGCCAGACACAATTTGTATGTTATTTGTCATTGATTTTAATGTTTGCTAATTTAAATTTTAATGGAAAGCCAGACCCTTTTATTATTTTAATGGAAAGCCAGGCCCGTGAGTCCTTTTTAATGGTAAGCCAGGCCATTGATACATTTTAATGGAAAGCCAGGCCCCTGAGTCATTTTCATGGAAGGCAAGACCGTTGAGTCATTTTAATGACTCAAGGAATGACTCAAGGCAGGTTGGATATGAGGTAGATACTTGGAATTAAAATAAAGAAAAAACTTATCGGATGAAATAGTTCAATGGGAAAAACACATGTATGCTTACATTAAATCCGCAGCCACATTAAAATTTAAAAATTCCATAAAATTTGTCAGGTCACCCATGCATTCGGCATGATGGCAGGTTAAAACTGTCGCTTGATCCAAGGAAATGAGGGAATAAGAGAAAACCTGGAAAATCCAGGAAATTTGATTGAACTATAATCGTTACCTAATTTTCACATTTTGTACTATTTTGAATTCAAATTTGCAACCAAATATTCGGAATAAATTAGCCTAATGTTCGTGTCCTGGTATTCTCAGTATCAATTGATTCCTTCCTGTTACCTGGCAATCGCTCATGATTACTGCCATGCCAACTTTGAATACCATGGGATTTTTATGGCCTTGGAAAACTTGGAATGCTGGTGGGGATTTTTGGAAAACAATCCAGAAAATTGCCACTTGCCATTTTATTAGCTAAAACTTTCAATTTTGCATCTGATCAAGCCTTTTCTGTGTGGGCAGACCGGATTGATCCTCAAACAATAATTCTGGGGGTTGTTATCAGAGAGCAACTTGTGGACATGTCCTTGGCTACTGGGGGACTTTGCCCCGAGACCCCTCAATTGCAGCTGCATGCCTTGATCACCACGAGGTGGCTCCAGCCCCCTCCTTGGGTGCTACGCAACCTGCATCTTGGTGTCCTGCAATTTTTGAGTTCCGATGGCGATCCTGGGTGCAAGAGATGGGAGTCTGCAGGTAATTTCTTACCAGACAATCGATGGCAACTCTGTCACTTACACACCTGATTATCCTTTATATTGATTATCCTATATATTCGTCCGAACCTCGTGGCGCAGTGGTTAGTGCATTCGGCTCCCACCCAGGTGGACCAAGTTCGATTCCCCGTCGGGGCACGAAATTTACTGTGGCACAAATGATGCATCCTCCCTCCGCGAAGCACAGTAAATGAGGTCGGAAACAGAGACTTAGTGGCCAGTCTCTTAGTCCTTCGGTTGGGACTTTAAGAAGGAGGTCCCGTGTGCAGTATCACACTGCGCACATTAAAGAACACCTAGCTCCAAGTCCAAGACAGTGGCTTGGCACTTGGCAGGTTACACAACAGAGAAGCCACATCTCACAAGTCGCACGTC
>JASGXE010012833.1:0-31638 GCA_030068105.1 Sinentomon sp. SZTP_YWyxl
AATTCTTCTAAATGGGACAGCAAAAATTGCGACATATCATTTAAGTTTGCTCTCGCATATAGGTAGACGCGAGTCTTAACCCTTTCTGACTGAGGTTTTGCAAAATTCAAATGAAACAGCACTAACGCATGATCGGATATCCCATCCTCCACCTGACAGTCATCAACAATTTCCTTCGGCCTGGCAAGTACCACATCCAAAATATTTCCACCACGAGTTGGCTTGCGGACACATTGTTTCAGTCCCAGTCTTTGCGCCAGCGACAAACCCCTCAGATTAGTATTGACTCCATGTGCGGGATTGGGAAGCACTGAGTTGGCCTGCCAATCCAAATCTGGCAAATTCAAATCACCCATAATTAGCAACGGGATATCAAAATTTTCAAAAAGTTTGAACCTAACTAAACAAGCACATATTGAGTCAAAAAACCCGGCATCTACTGCAGGGGGTCTATAAAGGGCAAGTATATAAAAATTGAAACATGGTTTTACATTTGATACTTTACACAGAATAAATTCATATATTGGATCGGAATACAATAGAGAACAACAGTAATTTGAATTGATATATACAAAAATTCCTCCTCCTCTCCCTGACACCCTATCCCTCCTGAAAACAGTGTAGCATTGTGGAAAAATTCAGCATTGGCAATGTTTTCGGTCATCCAGGACTCAGTTCCAACTATAATTTCAGGAGTATGAGCTTCTATCAAGGTTTCAAAAAGAAACGCTTTGTTTTTGATGCTTCGGAAGTTGGACATCAAAATCTTCAGACCTTTATATTCTTTCAGGACAGCTGGGGCAGAGTTTTCAGATGGGGCAGAATTTCCCGGAAACACGGATCCCGAAGGATGAAATGGAAGGGACTGGTGGGCACCTTGGTTAATATCAGCATCATCGCATTCCCTATAAACACCCGTCAACACCGTATGCCCAACTATATCTCCAACTGAATGCTTTTCTTCAGAAATATCTTTTGTCTCAAAACTGTACCTTTTATTGCCACCACTGCAATTCTTTCCGGTTCCCTTCTCATTTTCTTGCACTTGTGCACTTCCCCACGTTTCCAACTCACTTGGTCCAGTGCGCCCAACCAAGCCATTGTCTGCACCCTCAGACGGCCCCTGGTCTGGATATTTCACACCACCGCTGCTGCCTCCCTGAATGGCGAAGCCCTTCCCCCCAACATTCTGAAAATCAGAAGTCAATCTATCCACTTGCACATCTCGAGATTCCTCCAGACTGGTATTTTCTTCAGATAATAATATTTGAAACTGGAGATGCAGTTCATGGCAGATTTATGTCGTAAAAAGCATTCTACACAATGTGAACTAAAGGAACCCACAGGATCTAGGAGAAGCTTTGCATTTGTCTTATACTCAAAGTTAAAGTAAAAAATGCCACCTCCATTTGTGGAGGGAAACAATAAAACAGAGGCAACATGTCTCTGCATAGCAGCGTGTGAAGAAAAAGAACACAAAATTGGGCCAAAGATGCTCACATTTTGGCAATTAATAGAAGACTAGTGGGGCTTCGCCCCACGGCGGCCTTCGGCCGCAACCGTGTTTCGGCGTTGCGTGTCCAGTTGCGGCCTCCTGCCTCTGGAAGGTGCATGGGGTTGTCTCCCGTCAGTCAAGTTCGGTGCTCATTTTAACGAATGGAATAGAATTTTGCGAAGGGGTTTGCGAATTGTAGGGGCAATGTCCCCTTCAGGAAATTGAAGGAAAAATGTCCTTTTGCTGAAATTTTTAAGGATTTGTTGAACAAAAATTTCAAGGTTTTTTGTCTCAAAAACTCTATTTACGAATTAAAAAGGTTCTGTTGAGACTTCGATAATCTGGCCACCTCAGTTTATTGTTCACAAATTTCTGCATATCGCAGTGCCTGGCTATAGTTTGGTCTGCAAAGCAAACTCTTGGCCTTGCGGGAGATGAAACTGAAATTGTCACATGTGAAAATAAGGGATGTGATGGGAAGTATGAAGTCCGTTCACTGAGGCGAAAAACGTAATTGATCATACGGTTTTTTCAATGTCACGCATTGCCAATGAAATTTCGATCCTGCTGCTTGCCTTTTCCTTTCATTTCCTTCCCATTGACTGAAAAAATTACTGTCTTAAAGAATGGAAGGACCGGCGGGATGCGAGAAATGCCTCTAATTTAGGCATCGATTTTACGCGCGACGAAAAAGTGAAAAAGAAAGCTAATCCAACCAAACCTAACCTGTCTAGCCTTTTTCACTGCACCCTACCTGACCCAACCTAACCTGATATTTTTTCCTGTTGCAAACGTTTTTTCACGTTTTTTGGGGGTTGGAACTTTTCACGTGGTTTGATGGAAAAGTGCCCAAAACGAAATGCATTTCTTGAACAGACGGCCGGGATATGGGCGAAGGTTGGAACAGAAGGAGAGATGCGGAAGGCCAGCAGAACCTGCGCCAAATGCACTAAAATGATATGTGTTTTTCCAATGCCGCGGTTAACCGTTCCAAAGACCCAGTAGGTTTGCCAGACTTTGAATTTGGGGGGGGGGTGTTTGTCGAAATTTGGGGGGTGTAGGAGGCACAATATGTCGGTTTCTATGGGAAATTATCAAAAATTTGGGGGGTGTCCTCAAAATCTGGGGGTCCATACCCCCTAGGGGGGTCTGGCAAACCCACTGACAAAGACCTGTCTACATGTGGATTCGGCATTTTGCGCACATGTGCCATTCTTCATTCGCAATTAAAGCTAACCAAACCTGACCTAACCTCTCCCCGTCCTTTGCTAACCCGTCTAACCTACCCTAACCTGATGTTCTTTGACAATGTGCGGAGAGGTTAGGTCAGGTTTGGTTAGCTTTAATTGCGAATAAGGAATAGCATACGTCCGCGAAATTGCCGAACACACATGTGGACAGGTCTTTGAATTGTTACCTTTTTCCCAATTTAACTGCTGCCTCACACTTTTTTTACTCTCATGCAGGCATTAGAAATTTCAAAGGAGTATTCTGGAGCTTGGAGATTTTGAACTCGGATATAAAAGAGTACTTAAATTTTGCAGCATAAGAGTCTGCTAAAATCTGAACAGGCGCAATTTTATACCTGTGTGGGTACATTAATTCCGCCGTCACTATACAGTGTGAATTGTGCTGAGGAGACAGTGGTTGAGGACGAAGGGACACGCAACTATGGGCGGAGGGCCAGGGGCAACACATCGCGTCTGCCACGCAATGAGGCGATTTGCTGTATTTTTTGTAAATACGCGCCCCTCACAGGAGCTCAGCATCTTTCAACTGAGCCGGGATTCCGCCCTCGAACCCTTCGGCTGGGCTGCGCTCATGAACCTTCACCAAAGAAAAGCCTCCGGTAAAGCTTGCGGAAACCTGCGACGTTCGTGCTCTTGAAACTTCGCACGCACAGCTGAACCACAGCTGAACATTGCGGCGTGTTTACTGAGATTTCGAGCCTGGAACAACTTGACCTCTGCCCAGATTCTTACCCCTGCGGACCATCTTGGCCTTGTTCCATTCCGCATGCATTTTTTTCATTCCATTTGGCATGCAACAACTTCCTGGATGCCCAGGATGGCCACGCTTGCCGCTGTCGGAAAGCTCTGGACCTGGCCTGCAGCTTTCCGCTTTTTTGTTTCGTTTTTTGTTCTTCCTTTGTCGCCAAGGTCAGCTTCACCTTGGCTTTTCCCGAAAATAAACTCGAGCCCGGTTTTGAATTTGTTTTCCCCAAAGCAACACAGGGCCAAAGCATTGTTGAAGGGCAGGGGTCGGCGCACCCGACACAAAGGCCGTGCAGTGGTTTGATTGCAGAGGTCGTCCGGCTGATAAATGCGTGAAGGCCACACCTCTGGCCATTCACCGGACACGACTGCTCATATTTGTCAACCGAAATCAGGCACGAAATGGAGTGCGACAACAGAGGGGTCACAGAGAATCACTGGAACGAATCTGGCGTCTGAATTCGAGTTTTGTTTCAGATGGAGAGAGGGAGACACAAAAAAGCAACATTTCGGGAGCCCAATTTGACCTTCATTCACCTTCATTTTGTTCTTTCATTCTGCGCCAAGATCAACTTGCGCTGTTTTGTCAGAAAATGGCCCCTCCAACAATCGGTTTGAATTCAGTCCCCAGCGGAAGCATTGTTGAAGGGGAGGGGTTGGAGCGCAGGGAGAGGGGAACGCAGTTTATTCTTCCCTGGTCGGAACGCGCCTGACCGCCTGACACACACAGTCCTTTTCTTTTGTTTTGTTCTTTTCCATGGAATTTGACGCTTCAAATTTGGTCGTGTGTGACAAAACTGAGGAAGGCGGCGAAAGCAGCCTTTGAAGCGGCGGCAAAAGCGGCCTTTGAAATTAAGGATTTTCATAGATAGGGAGACAAATGACTCCGAACCCCAGGATTGATATTGCTTTTCGGGCAATCGTTGGATTTCACATTTACTCTCGGTTGAGCACGCCCCCACTCATCTGGCTCATTCGGCTGAGTGCACACAGTGTGGCCTGCGTCTAAACCAGACCGCCAAGGACCCACAGTTTCCCTTTGTTGGATCACCTCACCAAAAAACTTTTCTGTTACCTCATCCCGTAAATCGGAAGTTAAGCCAGTCACTTGCTCAATAACAGAAACAACGTTAATGGGACATTCAGTTTGCTCAGAAAGGAATTCGGACGGACAGCCGATGGCAGATTTATAGCCCGAAGGACAGCCAGCATGCTGTGAAATGCAACACTTTTTGTTCTGAGTTCCAGAAAAGCGAAAAGGAACAAAGGCTGTTCTCCTGGGTTGCGCATTTGCCGCACATTCAAAGTCAATGAAACCACCTTCATCTTGGGAGTGAACGAAAGAAGATGAGGTAAAGGTACGTTTCCACTATGTCATTTTCTCTGTCATTAGTGACGTCACTTGAGTGACACGAGTGACGTCAATCATGACATGCTTTGGAATCCACGTTATCATTGCTCGTCTGTCACTGCCGAAAGTTGCTTGAACATGTTGTCTGCCTGGTGCTGCCGTCTACGACATTTTCCTGCGGCAATTCCGCAAGCTGGTCTATCAACAAGAGGAGACTCTGCCTGGGGTCTCTTCATTGATGTGATCCAGTTTTTGGGAATGGATCATATTGCTGTGGCATTCGAAGTCTGCGTCAGCCAACTGATGCATGCATGGTGGGTCGCTGTTTCGCGGATCAGCAATATGTTGGAGGATTTTTTGATTTTACGCGATGAGGGAGGAAAACGAAAACCACGCAATATCGAAAGGTGAAAGTATTTCATAAAAAAACTAGTTTTGAAAAGTCAGCCCAGAAAAAACGTAAATATTTTCAGACACGGCCACTTCTGCTCGTTTTTGTCATTTTGACAAAATTTAACATACTGGCATTTTGGCCATACCTCGTGGTATAGACCCAGGTGCGTCCGGACTTACAGGTCAACAAAAAACTTGAAAAGGAGATCTTGTCCTCCACGTTTCAGTTTTTCAGGATTTCCCCAAGAGGAACGAGCGCGACCGATTCGATTCGACAACTGTTGAATCAAGTGGGTGCTGATAAATTAAATCATAGGTAATTTGAAAATTCTTGGGATGGGTTAAATTTATCGCCACATTTCATCTTATAAAAAGGATGGACTAGCGATATATTCGTATTTTGGCAATCAAACAAGCGCACGTTTCCTCGGTTTCCTCGTGCCTACATATCAACAAATTTCATTTTCGAATAAATTGGAGCACATTGATGTTTGTACAACCCGCGTTGTTTACCGCGCAGTTCGCACAAGGCAGTGTTTTCACTTCTTTGTCTCATTAGACTTCATTTGTCTAATTGCAATAAATGCCAAAAGATGCATAAAATTGCCCAAAGTCTTCGTCGGCTCATTCGCTGTCAACGATTACCAAGTAGCACCAACACTTGGAAGCAGTCCGCCACAAAGGAAAGCCCCGATTAATTTTTTTTATCGTAATCTGTATATTCAATTGGAGTTTCAAACGATTTCAGGTGTCTCGTCGAAATTTGCACTTTGCACTTGGCGGTTTTCCTTCAGTTAAGTTTTTCCGTTTGGCCGCAGTTGCATTGATTTCCGGACATGATCACCGCAGTCGCACTTCGCACTGAGCGTTCCTGTTTGAAGGGGGGACAATCGAGGACCTCTGTAGGTGTGCGTCATAAAGGGACAATCTCTATGGTTAAGGATGGAAAGTACTGGGTGCACATGTTTTGTTTTGGCTTTTTTCTTGGCTTGTTTTTCTCCACTCAAACAAAGAGTCGACCAAAGAAAAAAGCAATGAAAAAACATTGACCTGGGAGTTTTCATTCCATCCGCTGCGAAAGTTTCTACATTGTCCCGTTATGACTCATACCTACCAAGGTTTTCGATCCCCACCTTTATTCGCAAACGGGCCAATGCAGAACTGAGATTCTGGATTGTTCCGTCCGATGGTTCCCATCAAGAACTGAGGTCAGCAGATTGTAAAAAATTTATTGGGGCACATTCCAAATTGCAGGGGTCTGGGGGGCACCGCCCCTGGAAAGGGGTTTGAGGGACAGAGTCCCTCAAAAGCAAATGCTTTACGACAAATTTGGGTTCACCAAATCGCATCTCAAGACATTTTTGGGCACATTTTTCTGAAATGTAACTGGGTCTTCCAGCCCAGATGTTACTTGACTCAAGTTTCCTGATATTATTCCGTTCATTTCTTGTTCCAGATTTGGGCCCAGACCGCGCACGATCACACTGACCTCTTGGGTCTGTTGATGAGTTCACATCGTAAAGCAAAAACATAATCAATCATTGCTGTATGGCATTGGTTGGGAAACCTCCCCCTCCGAAGTGAAACACTGAAACAGCTACTTCGTTGCAGGGCACTTTCTCAACTGTTGTCACATTTGCAGGTGTTTTCAGGTCACATTTGCAACGGTGTTCTTATTCTTTTTGAGGTCTTCAGCCAGTTGGAGAGCATTGAATTGCAAGGAAAATTTCTTTCTTGGCCCTCAAGAAATGATTCAACTCCATTGGAAAACCTGGAAATTTCTGGGAATTGCTTCGTGACAGAAACCAGATGTTTCACCACAGCCCCATTTCCTGTTTTTGCGGATAACGCCGTGTGTGAACCATTCCTGTTTGTGCCCAAACATTGTGGCCAAAGTTTTAATCTTCTGAATACGTGGGCAATTCATTGGACTGCATCAAACTTTGTTTGACAAATTCCACGAAAAACGCATGGGATGACAAATACAGCTTGTCCCATGTTTAGCATAATTGAAATTACACGAATTTTTTTGAAAAAATGAAAAACAAAAAAGAATTTTAAATTTTGATCTCCGGAACAAAAGAAAACCAAAGAAGTGATATGTCTTGAGAATCCTATTCAGATTTAAAATTTTCGCTTTCCTCTCTCGAAACGTTCTCTCGAAAAGTTTCCTGTCAAAACTCCCACATTTTTCGCGATTCAGCGGCCCAACAGCTTGGCATGCGATCAGGAAAAATTTGCTGATTCGTGCAGCACATATCCCTTCATGCAGGTAGTCGGGCGCCGCGGATGCCTTTTTTCTTTTTTTCTTTCATTCACACGATGGTCACGATGCACAGCAGTGCTGATCCAAGTGTACTCAAGGCAAGCAGACAATGGTAGGATTCGGCCACCTGCGACAACAAAAGAAGACCCTCCCTTCTTTCGCCCTGTCATTCGAGTGACACAGTGACAAGCCTTGGTCACATGTCATTATTTTGAAAAATGACGTCACTCTCTGTTTCCACCATGTCATTCAGTGAATTCATCAAAGTGAAGTCACTAATGACACGTCATTAATGACATAATGGAAACCTATGTACCTTAAGGTGCGTTCCATTATGTCATTTTCATGTCATTTTATTGACGTCACAAAGTGACGCGAGGTTGTCATTTATGAAACGGCTGTGGTTCCATTGTGTCACCAGGTGTGTCACAAATGACAAGGGGACGATGATTTCACGCAATCGAAAAATAAATGTTTTCAGTTTTCTGAACAAATCCACGCTGCCGACTGCCAGCCGATTGCTTTTTCTGCGTGCACATTTTCGCTGAGCCAAATTGGCCCACTTCGGAGAACTGATGGAAGACGAGGTTGTTGTGTTGCTGGGATCATGTAGTGTTGTCCCTTGCTGGCATGTTCTTTTGGTTTTTGGATCGCCATGGGGGAAATTCCGCCTCTGCTGGAACATCAATTTTGCACCCAAAATAGAATTTGAAAATTTTTTGAGCTTCTGGGCGTTCCACCTCAGCCAGACCGCTTCCGGGGGCAGACAGCAAGAAAAGCGTGAGCGACGAAGACTGCAGGGTGAACTCCACTTTCGCGGAAAAGAATTCGCAACTGGTTTTTGACAACGCAGAATCTTGCAACTGGTATCTTCGCAACGGATTCACCCGCAACTGGTACTTTCCAGTTGCGAGAGGAAATTCGCAGAAAGTAAATTTGAAATTGAGCCTTTTGCAACAAGGAAACATCGCAACTGGTTTTCCCGCAACGGAAAACTTGCAACTGCTTTTTCGCAACGGACACGCTCGCAACTGGCACTTGCCACATGGAAACTCGCAACTAGTTTTTCGCAAAAGGAAATTAACAACTGGAATTTTGCAGCAAGAAAACTCGCAACCGGTTATCCCTTTGTGCAAAGAAAGCGCTACCTTTGCACAGTGAGCTGCACAAATGTTCGATCTGCTTGTGTGATTTCTCAACAGAATTCCCTGCGGGTTTCACTTCAAACGATTCTGCTGCGCTGCCATCGGACTTGTTCTTGTGTGTTTTGCTTCTTGTTCTGCTTTGTTTTATTCTTTGGTCTTTTTACATATGCTTATGTCAATGACTCCAGAAGCTGTCCCGTGTAGGAAGGGCAACTCTCCTTGGGCCTGATCTGTTCGGGTGAGCGGATCGACGCCACCTGATCCCGAGGCATTTTCCAGGCATTCTCCGAAAAACTCCCTTGGTTTCGCACAAGGACAAATTGGTTTTGCACAAGGCCTAATTCTAATTGGTTTCGCACTACTTGGTTGTGAATTTTTTAACATTTTCGAATAAAAAAACAAATAAGATTTTTCAAAAGGCCATTTGTGTTGCGCAATTTTTTGATGTTTTGGTTTTATTTTAGAACCGAAAAGATTTTTGTTATTCAAATTTTGGTTGAAGACGTTTCACAAAAGTTGGATGATTTGGATTTTGAGTTGGGATTGTGAGTAACCTGAACCCAAAATGCCGCAATTAATTCCTTTTTTTCCGAAAACCAAAATGTAAAGTTCGTTCATTTTCAGAATGGTCCGCGCCAAAACTTGCAGCAAAACGAAGGTGGGAGCGGGGGCATGGCAGAGGTGTTCAAATTGTCGAACATTCTTTGCCTGAATATCCGAGCTTTATCATTTAAGCGCGATTTTCGAACAGAAATTTCGGCAAGCCCCGCCAGCTCAGCGGCACGGCGCTGGGCCTCGGATCCGAAGATCGTGGTTTCGAGTCTCCCCATCGGCGAAATTTTTTCATTTTCGTTTGGCACATATGTTTTCTTGGACAAAACATATCACAGATGGAAAAGCAGCCCAAACATGATTTTAAAATTTTCCAGACATGAATACGTGTGCCTGGTTTCCAGCAGATGGCAACAACAGCAGATGTGGCCTCACGCCATTGCAGGTCGGTGCCAATAATTGCAAAGTGAGGGCCAGCGAAGTTTCGGATCAGCGCTGCACCAGAAGTGCACATTTCAAAAGCTTAAGGAGCGAAACGACCAGCAAACCAGACAGATCGTGGTCACAGAAAATTGAAAAAACTCCCAAAAATAGAATTATCAAAAGATTGACAGGTGAAAACTGACAGAGTTTCGAAAATTGACGGCCGCAGCTCAAAATGTCAGATTTCTGAATTTTCCACAAATTTGCACATCCCTGTCTGCAAAAAGCGCGCGGACCATTCTGAAAATGAACAGACTTTAATTCATGGCATAATTTTCGAAATTTCGCATTTATTTTTTCCGAAAATTTTGGATTACTTTTTCCGAAATTTTGCATTTGTGAGTATTCATGTGAAATTTCAGATTATTTTTCCCGAAATTTAATACTATTTATTTTTCCGAAATTTTTAATTGTTTTTTTTTCGAAATTTCGTATCCGTGATCAAAACTGAAAAAGTTTCAGGCTATACCAAACATGACAAAACAGCAAATTTCAATTTTTGCTATTTCCAAAATTCGGGTTAAGTCATATTTATACGGCGGGGACACAATTGCATGATCGCAGGGATACATTTTCAGAAAACAGCAGTACCCTTAGCCGTGCAATTGGTGCCCCCTATTTGGGTCAAGTGCGCATGCGTAAATTAATCGTTTGCCAAAGTACTAATTGCGAAATTCCTGGTTGAAAAAAAAAACAGTTGCCAAGTTCCTTGTATATAGAGAAAGCACCAGTTGCGAGAGTCTCCGTTGCGACAATGCAAGTTGCAAAGAAACCAATTGCGAGCATCACCGTTGCAAAAAAACTGTTGAGAACTTGTCGGTTCCAGTGAAATTAAAACATTAACATCTGCCTGAAAAATCTTGCTCAAAATTTTAGATGGATGCAACGGGCCTGACTTCCTTCCACTCTTCAAGAAAGGTACCTATACTTGTTGGCAGTATTTTGTCAAAAGGAGATGCAGATATGCTGCGAGGGCAACATTCAAGTTTTTAAACATTTACATTTGGATCTGGTCAGAGCACCGGCCTATAGCTTTCTTTGTACTCAAACCATTAAAAACAAGAACAATTCTAAAAATATTAAAATGCATATTATGGTGATGATTTTTTCCAACGCAGTCTTCTGCTTCGCTGGCCACAGCGGAGGGAGTATAAAAGGACCGATAGTCACACCTGCCGCTGCATGATTATCAGAGGGTAGAAAATTTTGCCCCTGAAAATGCAAACCAGTGCGAGAGTTTCTGCAATTGGCGAGTCAAGGGGACAGCGGTACCTGGAAATCGGGAATCACTGACCTTCTTTCCGGTTGGAAGGAGCTCGAGTATGGACGACTGGAAAATATTTTATGAATGATCCATTGGGAATCATTTTCCACTTGGAAATGCACTTCGCACATTTCTTGGGATTGAGGATTGAGGTCTATCTTGAGCCCGCATTGCCTCAACCGACCAGAAGAGGTCGGGATATTTTGGTCTGAAAAACTTCAAGATCGAATGGCGCTCATCTCGCATAATCTTCACCCAACACAATAAGTTAAACTGACCTAACCTAACCCTACACTGTCCCAACCCAACCAAACCTGTCCTGCTTACCTTACTTAGCCATTCGAACTAAAAAATTCGGACCAGATATGTTCCCCCACCGGACGAGACCAAGGACACACAACATTTCCAGTCAACCGCAACTTTTGTCGCGTTTTTCGGTGCTTTTAGGGCACTTTTCGGGGATGTTTTTGTGACCCTTTTGGGCAGGTGATTGAAATTTGTACAATTTTCTGCAAATCTGCACACCGTCAGCTGCAGACTGGCGTTTATTTCATGTCAATCGGTGGAACGGTCTTGGAGTTTGCGCTGTTATTAAACAGGGCTTCAAAAACTTCAAAATTTTTGCCGAATGTGTCCCCGGAGAAAGTGTCTCATACCGATTGCTGCATGTTGGAGTCACAGCAAAGAAACACGAAAAGGCAAAAAAGAAAAGGTAAAGAAAGACAAAGGAAGCGCTGTGCGGATTTCCGGATAGAGATTCAGTTTTTGAATGGGCCTCGAAGTTTTTGAATGGGCCTCGAAATATTCGTTCGAATTTCCATGAAAAATCACATGACCTCGGGGAATTTTGCGTGAATCTGCTCGGTTTGACTTGAAAAGCGCAACGCTTCCAAGCTGAGAGCCCGAACAAACCATGGGGAAAACTCTGGAAAATTAAAAAATGCAGACGCCATTGCCATCAATTACAACGGAAACAGCACCCATGCTCCAGATTCCCAAAAAGCGGACAATCAATGCAAACCAACATCCAACCCATTCAGTACTCAATGCGAACTCTTTTGCTTCCACCTGTCTGGAACCCACAAGCAATCGGCGAAGAGCAAGCAACCAAACCAGTCTCCTGTCCTGTCTGGAACAGCATGGCGTGAATCGCCGCAGCAGCAGAACAGCAGGCGTGTTTGGAAATCAAGCGCACCGCACCATCGCAACGACCCCTCACTCCACTGTCAGGAAGAAAACGAGTCGGCATCCTTTGAAAAGTGCAAATTTGACGTGTCACTTTGATGACAGGATGACAAGGTCTTGTCATCGCGTCACTTTTTTGAAAAGGACGTCACAAGGCGGTTCCATTATGTCATTTGTGAATTCACCTGATGACGCGTCATAAATGACACGTCAAAAATGACATAATGGAACCGCACCTTGAGACACTGCGTTTGTGCAGTGTCACACTTCAACCGGCTGCAGTGAGACAGAATCGCGAAGTAAAAATTGTGGATTTTTCTTTGTCTGGAACTCTCCATCTGATTCTCAACATTGGATTCTGTGAGAATGAAACGTGTCTCTTGATGCAAAAGAAATGGCATCAAACATGTGCATGCTTTCCTGATCACCTTGGAAAAAGAACTGCAATTCGAAAACAGCCGAAAATTCTTCCTGCGCTGTTGGTGGGGTTTGGCCAATGCTCTCGCAGTCTTCATTTTCAGTCATAGCAAAACATGCCAGCTTTTGGAATCAAACATTTTAATATTCCACCAGCGGTTCCAAAATAATTGGAGGAAGCGCAAATTAAAGCGGAAATCCGAAGAAAAATTGAGAAATAATTGCTGATTTTGCTAACATTACGTCTATTTCTGGCGCGAATGGTTTCACGCTTCCATATCCCAGACTGCCATAACAACCGCCGCAGCAGTAACGGCAGCACTATCTGTCAGTAAACGACTCACCATCACAACTGCCGCAGCCAAGCTGCTGAGAAGCAACAACCACAGCAACAATTCGCTTGATCCCTTGATGCTTCCTTTATTTTTTGTACTTTAACCGCTCCTTTATGAGAATACAATTTTGTTGTCAGTGAACGGGTTTCCCGATTGGCAAGAAGAGATTTTTGCAACTTCACACTTTCAGTTAGCAAAATTGCTATCCAATCACTTTTCCGGTAAAAACTTCCATATCCCTGACGTCCATGACAACCGTTGCCTGCGAAGATTCCCGTTTCTCGTGTCAAAGCATGTGAAAAGACAGCCACAAAATAACATCCACAAAAAAACCTGAAATGATTGGACACAGATGAAAATACATACAGGGTGTCCCTGCAATATTTCGCCAATAATCGTGGAGATGTTCCTGATGGCAAAACTGCAAGTCCATTTTAAACTTGATGTCCTCTGCGGGTTGAATGAACTCCGATTGATGAGAAAATAATGATGGGAGTGAGCGGGGTATCAAAAGCAGAGGTGAACAGTTTGCGTCCGCAATGGCTCACCACGAAATGGCAAAAGTTCAGCTTTTGAATTTTTGAGGATGAAAGGGAAAATGTCAGGATTTTTCAAACATTAAAATGTCAAAAAAAAAATCTAAACATCAAAAAAAACCAAAAAATAAATTAAAAAAAAAAACGTTTTCAAAAAAAAAATTAAAAAAAAATCTGTTTCAATTTTTTTCGAGAATGCAAAACGAATCCCTCCATAATTTCGCGTGAATGCTGAGGCAATTGTCACCCGGCTTGCACAAGCTCCGCAGTGCCACATCACACTTCAGCATAACCCTTCTCCCCGATTTGCCAAGCGATTGTCATTGATCCCAGATGGAAAATTGATTTTCTTGTTTGGCATTCCGTTTCTGATGCCCAGATTCCATATTTGGTACCTGAAAATTGAAACAAATGCTTCGGCCAATTATGAAAAATTGAGCAGAAATTTGGACATCCCCGCTTCATTGGCGACGTTTCATATTGAAATCGAGAGGACATCAAGTTGGGAATGGACTTTAATCGAACTCAATCAGTTAAAAATTTTGCTCCCGGCCCCCATTTCCATGTAATACCCCCACCGAAAGTCCCCCCATAAATGGGCCAATTTGGGGTATACATGGGGAGGTAAGATTTCAACGTAGAACCGTCAAATTTTCAGGGCATGTTCTACGGATCAAGTAAAACATGAAATGTTCAGCGACAAAATACACTCCGATGCCTCACCTCCGCGCAATGCCCCCCAAAAATCCAAAAAAGCCCAATTAGCGGTGGTCTTGTTTAAACTAAGATATGAAGAGAGTGGGTCGCCGCACAAGAGCCATTTTTCGAAGACAGATTCCCAAAAGCAAGCTGAAGAAAAACATGTTCCGTGAAAATATATGCTCCAACCATCCATTTCCACGGAATAGCGACCCAAAAGTCGGCGAAAAGCGTCTATTTCTCATGGCAACCATGGCAACTGTCGGAACCCCCTGTAAAAGACGCCTTTCACCGGTTGACCATGCTGCATTGCTGTCGCCCAATTGACAAAAGTTTCTCAAAGTATAGGAGCCAGCCCATTGACGCACGGCGTTATGCGTGTCGCAGAAAAACCCAGGGTAGAAGCATTGCGCACAAATAGGGTCTTCCATGAGTGTCTTGACACCCCCAGATATGGGTAATGCAGTTTTGAGGTAATCATGAAAGCTCAGAATGGCGTATCTTCATATTCGCGGAGGTGATGCCGATAGAGCAAGCCACCAACCTGATCTGGTGCAGAAATATTCGGAAATGGCTCCACAAAAAAGATGAAAACTAGCACCTATGCGGTTTTGAAAGAAATTTGGAACCTTGTGCACACCCCCCGATACTCGACGTCGGTTCCTGCGGGTTGGCTGTGCCATAATACCGGCAGTATATCGGCAGTTGTGACTGAGGTCTTGGGACCTGGAGCGGTGGGTGCTGTTGCAGTTTCCCTCGGGAGTATGCCGGTACCTCGCCGGGACTCTTGATTGGGTGCCTGGAGCGGTGGGTGCTGGAGCAGCTACTCTCAGGTGACATTTTGCCAGTATCTCGCCGGGACCATGGCTGACGACACAACAAAACATAAACGGTCGGACCACCAGCCTTAGGCTATCTGTCCATAAGACCCAAAGAAGAAGAAGAAGAAGAAAAGGAACAATCGAATCTGATGGCACTGGAAGAAATTTTGACCAGGAGTACAAAAAATTCCCTCTCCTTGTTTTTTCCATTGTTTTGATCAATGAGATATTGATAAATATCGGGATGAAGATCCGAAGAAGATGATGCTGTTCAGATTGGAATGATTGGGGGTCCTTGCTGGCGAACAGAAAAATAACAATGCTGGTGACACTTCCAAAGAGACGCTTACCACCGCGACCGTCGCATCAAAACAGTCCGTTTCCCTGTCGGCATCTTCTTCATTGCTCATGCCGCCCCCACTGGAGAGGCGGTGGAGGCGGCCGCCTCACCAGGCAAACTGAATTTCAAGTTGCTTGTTTTTTCTCTGTAGATTTTTTTTATTTTTTGTCAGTTTTATTAAAAAAGGGAATTTTTTTAGCAATTGACACACTTTACCTCACGGTAGATTTTGCTGAAACAATTAAAATAATACCACGGGTGTTCATTATGAAGAGAAGAGACTCTCTTTACACTACCCGCGATCTGGTTTCCATGCTTCCATGCATCTGCACTGCAACGGGGATGCAGGTGAATGAGCGACGACCCCAATTGATTCGCCAGGCGGGGAGCGCCGCCTACGAGATGATCATTGAGCTTCGTTGTCCCAACTGTGCAATTTGGCTGCACATCAACAATGCCAATTTTGACGCATCAAGGTCTTTTCAGACATCTAGTTAAAATGATTTCGTGAGTGCCACCAAATTGAGTTCCTTTTCATTCATTCATTCACCCATCGTTCAATCGATTTTGTCAGAAGTTGGTCACACATCGTTCTAGAGAAGTCTTCAGCAGAGGCTCTGCCTCTGGAACCCCGCTGGGGCGCTGCCCCAGACGCCACGGCTGGGGCTCCGTCCCACATCCCCTGCCAAATGCGTAAACCCTTGGAACCCAACTGGGCTCCGGCCCAGACACCAAGCATCCTCCATGTCCACACTTTACAATAATTAAACCACTGAACCAGAGAGGTTGCTTAGATGAATGTGTAATGCAATTATTGGCACTTGAATATGCAATGCACTTTACGGCCGGGAGATCAGCTCCGGGGTTGCTTTGCCCCAATGTGCGGCAAAACAAACATTTCTCGAGCGATGACCCATCTGCCATTTCTGCTCTCCCGTTGGCAAGTGCATTGTTTGTGTTCGTAGATAAAACGAAAACAGCCAGCTATGGGTCAGAACAGATGTATCTATGTCATGTGGCCTATTGGGATAAACAGTTGATTGAGTCGACCTTTCCATTGACCACCTTCTAAAATTTCTTCGCAGTGCATTGTCAGTTTCACTTTCGTCACCCAAAGGGAGAACTTCACCAAAATAAAATCATGGACGGTGCCTCCCCGCATAACAGGTGGAGAAATCTTGCGCCTTGTGGAAGCTTTCTATCCAGATGCGGCCTAATGTGAGGCGGCTGAGTTTGCACCAATAAGTGTTGTCTTGTTGCAAAAGTGGTCAACAAAAAGTCATGGCAGACGGACAACAAAATTTTTATTGTTGAAAAGATTCTCCTAGGAGGCGAGAATATGCCAAAGCCTATCCTATCATTCACCGCGCAATGGCACTCTTGTCGTTGTGGGCGTCTGTTCATAAGTTCTGGTTGAGATCAATCAACGGGCTTACACCAAGTCGCAGGTTGGTAAGAAGCAATGGGTGGACACAAACCAGAACTCAACACATGAGCAGAATACAGTGAGATTAAAGCTAAACCGGTGGGCTGGGGTTCACCCGCTTTGCATATGCCTGTCGCTCTCTCGACTGTTTTTTATTATGTTTTCAGCCACCTGTTTATCTCCGTTGAGGTAAATGCGGCCTGTGACGCTGACCGCCAACAGGGTGAACGACAAGTACCTAATGAACAGACTGGCCCGATTGATGCCGAAATTACATATGCCCGAAGATGCCGGTTACATGCCCGAAAGATGCCGGGTATGTTAAATCCTGGCTAACCTCGGCAACACTTCTGCAATTATCTCCCATCAACAGAACCATCTCCACTCGCTACGTCGGTGCAGCGCACCATCTCGACTCGTCGTAATTTTCGTTACGCCCTGCAACTCACCTGCGACCAAAGATTGGAAATCACGCGCTGACAACGACAGAATTGCCGGAGAACGCTTTTTGCTTCCAAGAGCCAATTAACCCGTCCTCTCCCACGCAAGCAGATGCGAGAGCGACCAACGGGCGGCCTACCATCGCGGTTTAGCTTCAATCTCAAGGGCGGTTCAGCTTTAATCTCACTTAAATTTAAAAAAAAATAAAAAAAAAATAAAAAAAAAATTTAAACGGTTCAGTCACTTAGGCCGGTTTAGCTTTAATCTCACTGTAGGTATACACGCAGCAACAGAGGTTGTCTGCTTTGTCAACAGTCAACAAGTCCACAGGTTGTCTCTTTTGTCAACAGCGAGACAACACAAGAGGCCGGCTGTTTCAAGATGTGCGGATATGTCGCATTATTTCCTTCATTATTTCCTTCATTATTTCCTTCATTATTTCCTTCAGTATTTCCTTCATTGCCAATTTCTGCATTGACCTTGCATCAACTTTGCGCTTCAATTTTGCAGACAGCAAAAAGTGAACCGAAGAAGCCAGTTCGCAAATGGACAGGAAAAAAGAAAATGTTTCACATCGCATTTGACCAGGAGCTTTCCGTTTCCTGCACATACCATCATGCGAGTGCCACGCTCGCAGAAGCAGTTCTTCCAATCTTCTCTGGGATCGGTAAGATGAGATCTCCGCCACCTCAGCGGCAAATGGCATTGCCTGTCGACTATCATTGCCCATCGTGCATTTTTTGGAATGAGAAGGAAACTGCAATTTTGGCGGCTTGGATTCGGAAGAGGGCAAAACAAGAGCAGGTATACGAAAAGAGCATACAACGCTCGGCTGCTTATTCGACGGCAGAAGTGAAGGATAGTGAGAATGTGTGAGTAGGGTGAGAGCGCAGGCATCCACAAAGATATAAAATAAACGACTGAGTTGTAAATTTTATTTCATCAGCATCAAAATGTGTCAAAAAGGCATCATGACATCAGAAAAAGGGATGCCGACATATGTCTGCTACGGGGATGGATCGCCCACTGACGGCCTTCCTTAATTGGCGTGACCGATCCTCCACTTGCATTTTCCCAAGCAGCATTTGAACCACGCAGGTACCTGAGTACCTACCACTTTGATGTCCCCTTTTCCCTTGAAGTGGAGTTGGTTGCATCTGCAATTTCCCGAAAAGAGCATGTGCGTTTTTGGTCAATCCATCCAAGTCCGTGACATTCAGTTGGCTGCATCTGCAACTTCCCGAACAGAGCGAATCCGTTTTGGTCAATCCGTCCAAGTCCCTTATTTGTTGGCTGCATTTACCTCTAACAAGGGAATTTTGCAGAAATCCGTCATTTTAGATCATTTTTCAGCAATTTTGCTGATTTTTGCAAAATTTAGAAGGAACAAAAATTTATGCAGCTTAAAAAGACCTTTCCAAAAATACCAAAATACTCAATATCGCAAAAAATGACTTGGCTGGCTCTGCATCTGACTTGCCCAAATATCCGGTGACAAAATAACCTACGAACCCTCATTTTCACGCAACTCCCCCCAAAATCCAAACAAGCCCCATTTCTGGTGGCCTTGGTCTAACTAAGATATTAAAAGAGTGGGTCGCCGCACAAAAGTTATTTTTCGAAGAGTGATTTAGAAAGGCACGGTGAACAAAAAAGGGTCAGTAAGAAACTTTGCTCAAACTCCCCATTTCCACGCAATTGCCAGCCAAAACCGGTGAAAATAGTCGCATTTCCACGGCAACCATATCAACCACGACGTTTGCAATGTCAACCCACCAGGTTACCATGGCTACCATGAAAAATAGATTCTTTTCGCGTTTTTTTGGGGTGGTTATTGCGTGTAAATGGGGGTCTGAGCAACTTTTCTACCAGAACAGTTTTTGATCGACGTACGCTTCTGAATCTCTCCTCGAAAAATGGTTTTTGCGCAGCGACGCACTCTTTGAATATCTTAGTTAAAACTTGGCTACCACAAGTTGGGATTTTTTGGATTTGTGGGTTGGGCACTGCGTGAAAATGGGGGCTCGTGGGTTATTTTGTCACTAAATATTTTATGTTTAACTCATACGTAGAATCTGTTCTGAACATTTGACAGTTCTAAAATGAAATCTTACCTTCCCCATGAATACCCCAAATGAGTCCATTTTGAGGGACTTTTTGGAGTAAAACATGGAAATGGGGACCCGGAGCAAAATTTCTTACTGATTAATTTCGATTTGTTTTTCCATCAGGAACATCTCCACGAATATTGGCGAAATGTTTTCGGAACACCCTGTATTATGACAGAAAACCCGTGACCCTGCCACATTGCTAACTTTCTGTGTCATCAAATTCTTTTCTTGCAAGTACGAGTGCAGGTTCATTGTGGAACAAGTTGGCGCGCTGAACGCAGGTAATTGTAATACAAAACAGCGCGTTGCATTCACAAGGTGAAGTCCTGCTACCAAGCAGATACACTTGCTTGTTTTATTATCACACATTTCCATGGCAAATCCAAACCCGTTTCATCTTGCCCGGAAATGAAAGTAATAAACTGTATTAAATTGGGCCAAAATTTGAGTTTACGATGGATCAAACCGAAATGAATACATTTAATAAATTCAATTTAATTTAAAAATATTTTTTAAAATTGAAGATCTGGTTTTAATTTTTCTCTGACCAATTTATTCAAAAATTCTTTCTTCTCGTCATAATTGAAATTCTCCCTCAGAGCTTGGAATGCTGGAGAAATGCCACATTATTGAAACGGGCAATGAGATCACATACCAGAGCGTCGATGACAATCAATTTTGACAAATGCAATTTCATCCGTTTTCCAGTAGAGATTTGGAAACTGTCCAATACCATATTAATTGGTGGAAAGAGCCTTCCTCAGTGCACTGAACTTACTTATTTGGGTATATTATTTTCCAGCAAACTTGATTGGGGCCACATGTCCGTTCTGTTGCTAGGAAAGCAAATAAAGCCTTGTATTTAATCAAGCGTAAATATCGCGCCTAATATAGAGAATTAGCGTACTTCAGCATAGTTAGACCCATTCCTAAGTATGCGTTGCTGCTTGGGATCCATGGCTCTCTTGCAACGCCAAGTTCAAATGTTGGAGAGAGTTCAGCGACGAGCAGCTAGATTCATGGTGGGTGACTACCGTCGAACCACAAGTGTGACAGGCGCAAGATCACACTGAAATCACACACAGGCGCAAGATCACACAGGCGTCTGTCAAGTCTCCTCGTGATTTTGAATGGGAGTGGGGGCTGGGCTGACTTGCATCTCTGTTAGAGGCCCCTCATAACAACTCTCGGCAAGATCACGATTTCAAAATTCCCCTGTGGAACTTTAGCAAAGATGTTGGCAAATTTTCTTTTTTGGGACGCGCCATCACTCAATGGAACTCACTTTACAGTGATGTGTTAGCGAACCGGTTAAACTCGGACACTTTTCAGTCTCGATTGGAATCTATGCAAGAGTCATAGAGTTTCCTTTCTCTTTGTTATTCATTCTCTTTTACATTTTTTAAACTTTTTCCTGTAATTGCCAGTAATTGCATAGCTATTGTCATATTTTTGATAGGAGTCAACTCCGAAAAAATACAATTGAAATTGAAATATCTCAGAGTTATGAGAGCAACATGGAGATTACAGTATTAACTATTATCACCAGGCATGGCGAAATTGTGCAATGATATTTTTCATTAAGTGGTAGCTAAATGTATTTCAACGCTAAAAACATCGCCAATAGATCAAAAGCAGTATTTGCATTTGTTAATCAACAATTTTCCATCTAGATCTGCAACCAATTGCGATTGATGGATTTTAACTTCATATTTTAGGCAATCCAAAGATTTGCAATGGTTGGCTCACATACCCAAGATGTATTTTCGATGAAATAGTGAAGGTTTGTTTAACTGCGGTATGGAATCTTATATACGATTATGAGGTCTCTATTGGAGATAAAAATTTCGATTAAAGTTAGCTGAGTAGCGTATTTTGTATTTTTGTTCCAAATCCTGCACACCTAGGAATGCGTTTAAAAAGCAATACCTATTCGTCATTAAAATATTCTGGTGAAAAATACAAACATCGATGTCAAATTTTGATGCTGATTCAATAAATTTATGTTGTAAACTCAGCGCAGAATCAGGATTTCGATGAATATTTCATCAATGTTAACCTATAGCAAAGAAAACTTTCAAATGGGTTCCAAATTTGAAAAAATCACAGGTGCACCATTAGTGAACTTTTTTCATTATCCCATGGAATTTAGAATTTCCAGAAAATTAACCAATGGTAATAGTTCGGAATACTTGCCGACATTGAACTGAACGAGTTATTGCCATTGCCCTCTGATATACCTAAAACTAACTAAACCTAACCTAACCTGACCTTACCCCAACCTTACCTGTCCTAACGCACCTATCCTAATCTATCCTACCCTACCCACACGTGTTGACACTCTTTTTTACCGAAACTTGAATTTCGAGCGATGTGCAAAATTCTGAGATTTTATATACCCTCTATTTATGCCATATGTCGAAAAGATAGGAGTGCAAGACGTAGTGTAGCCGGGTTATGACAGGGATTAGGGATGCTTTGGAGAGCTTATTGTGGCCATTTTTGCAAGCCTGCCTGCTACTGGCGATGCAGAAACAGTGTGGTGCTCAAGTTTCATTTTCTTTCGGGCAACGTTGTCACCATTTGCATCAGTGTTTTGGCTAAAGCAAGTGAGAGGCGGCCAGAGAATGGCATGACTTTAACCATGCCTATATCTGCTAACGAATTACCCACAATTATTTCTTTCCCTAAACAAGCCTGGCCTGGAATAGCCTTCCTGCAACATCTCCAATGATTGTGAAGGCTCGAACATCTGAGCTCAGGAATCCGTAAAATATCGATTGTTATCCACTGTTAATGTGTGGTTTTGCATTCTGCACTTCGATTTTAAATTGTTATTTATACAATTTTTTGTATATTGACTATGCTGTGCGTAATAGTTGTGTTTTTTATGCAGCACAAATATCCCTTTTGTAGCTGCTTTTGCTGAATAATCTAACATTGTGATCAATAATAAATTATTGTCATTAATATCCATTGACGGCTGTCTGGAATGCAGGTGCTCGACTATGTCCAGCGCAGTTGTTTTGCCAGGATTGCGAGATTAGGGGGCGGGTGTGAATATTTTCAGGGGGTCCTCGAATAAGGATCTGGGCGCGGCCCAGACGGGTGGTCTGGGAGGCGGAGCCGGCCAGTATTTGTGGTCTGGGACAGCGATCCAGCGGGGTTCCAAGCGGCAGATCCCCAGGTGGGGGTCTGGGGGCGGCGCCCCCCAGAAGCTGTGGAAATTTAGAAATGTAAGTGTTCACATTGGGCCAAAATTGGTGTTCAAGCGGCTTAATCCCCTTCTATGGCTAGCCAGCCGCATGAACCACCTGTGTCTTTGTTGGCACGTAGCCAAACTGATTCAACTCACCAACCTCACCAGGGGTTGGCCAATTTCTGGGGGGCGTAGGTGATTTTCTGGGAGGAGTATAGACCCCCCTAGGGTGTGAGTCTGGCAAAACCACTGGTACGGCGCTTACCAATTTGTAAATTTCGATGCTCTCTCAATTATTTGCTGACTTATGTGGTGTACACGTAGAAGGTTGAAAGCGGTGCATGAATCCACTTCTTGTGGTTGCAGCCTTTGGTTTATGTGGTGAAAGACACAAAATGTTGAAGTGGTTTTCTCTGGCTTCAATATGACCTGGAGGTTCTTTATGTGTTTTGAGTGCTCGTCAAGAATGAGCAGAACCGGGACATCATGCGACGGTTTGAGGTAACGTTGGAAATGGTTAAACCATGCAACAAAAATGTCGGTCTGCATGCTGCTGGACTTGTGAGTCTCGGCTATGGATCCCGATGGATACGCGTCCATCAACTGAAATTTGATGCGCTGACAAGAGAACAACAAACATCGGTGGCTTAAAATATACCCACTGGCCGACATGCTCATTTACAATGTCTGGAGCTGACCTCGTTCTGCAGACGTCAATGCATTAATCAGTTTCCGCCGTCAGAGTTGCTTTAACCATCGACTGCTTGTTGAGGACTGTTCTTATGCCAGTTGCGTTGCAGTTGAACACTGGTTCTTTTAGGTGATAACATCAACCTTGAATTTCATCATGTTAATTGAGAAAATGTCCACATTCTCCAACATAAGGAAGAACAGGAATCAGAGGGGCTGATTTTGATGTGCCGTCAATAGTCAATTTTCAGATCCAGAGTCAGCTTGGCAGCCAAACAACTGATGCGTAGAGGTCGCCACCCTTTGGATAATAATGAAAGCCGTTGCATGTGCAGTAAACATTTTTTTAGACACACTTACCTGGACTCCTCATAGGCTTACTACGCTGCGATGCCACACACTGTTATAAACATTTAATACAACTACATAGCGGAATTTTATAAAACCCTTATTCTGTATAGGTAGGCCTAAAATGCCTACCAATACCAAAAGGCCTACCAAACGTCTGTTGAATGTTGAAATGACACACTCACATCGCTGATACAGCAGACGTGGCCTCTGGCAGACGCTGCGACGACCCTCGCTGGCTTTTCATGAATCTTTGAAACTTTTCATCTCCATTGCGTTGTTCTCTTTTTTTTAAAGGGAGCGAAACACGGTTTTCTTCTGCCATTTCATAATCAAGATTTTGAACGTAGCTCCTAGCAAACCAAATAACATGGATTTCATATGTACAGGGTAGCCCAAAAGTCCCTGGCCATAGGAGAAACGCAAATTTGTTGTTTTTGTCATATTTTGTGATCTGAAACTTTTTCTGGCTCTGACATCGGATGTCAAGTCTTTAATCGGAAATTTTAGCACTGGAAAAAGTGGCGTCATCCGTGGTGGGAGCTAGAAAAAGTCACAAATCACAAAATTGGACAAAAACAGTTAATTTAATTTTTTAAATGGCCAAAAACTTTGGGCATCCCTGAATATGCGCATGTTGTTCCGATTAAGTCTTGTCAACCGTGGTTACAGCAAGAACGAGTTTTAGATCACAAGATTTGATAAAAACATCAAATTTACATTTTTACTATGGCCAAAGACTTTTGGGCTACCCTGTATATTTTAGATATTGTACCAAGTATTATTCCATCTGATGAGTTGATGCCCTCTTGATATGGACAAGCATGGCAGACCCTTTGATCGTTTATTCGCATTAGCAACACCACGTTTCAAAAATTATTTTTGGGACCTTGAACGTTCTTACAGCTCTTTTGACATGTTTTGATTGTTTTGGCTGTTACTCATGTTAATCATGTGTCACGACTTCAATGGCGGCAAACATTTGTTCAGCCACAGCATTATCCCAAATGGATTTCCTTTGGCACAGAAACCGTCGCTTCGCAATTCAAAAAACTCATTCAAATTAAAAAACTTAAAGCTGTCAATGAAATAAGCAGGCAAAACGCATGGGATACGTTCCCAGGAAGATATACCAGCAAAAACAAAATTTAAAGGAGTAAAACGGACACTGACAGTTTTGCCTCGGTTCATGGATGCCCGTTTAAACAGTCTGCGTAGGGAATAAAATGGAGGAGCGAAAAAGTACGTCACAATAAACCATTTTTTCTTTCTAATTTACCTAACATCGACGTGACATTAGAATCCAGTTGTCGTAATTTATCGAAATTCTCACGCATAAAATCCAACACGCATACAAAAACCAAAAACTGCATCGAGATCAAGCATAGCCCCATTTTTGTGGAAGTACAAGACCAGAAGGTCTATGTCGATTGACGGCAATGGGAAATATCTTCCGAATGCCCCACAAAGAACTGGGATATGTCCTATGGACTCCTTATTGGACACTGACCCAAATTGAAAGATGCACATTTTGTTCCTTCAGTAAAAGGATTGCACATTTTGTTCCTTCATACAAATGTTTTGTTATTAGAAACCGCATAGAGAGTCTCTTCTCTATTCAAATCATTTTTTGCCCAGAAAGTTCACCATGCAGAGCAACGTGAAGTTGACAGTGGGTATTTTGGAATGGAGGAATTCTTAGAAATTCGAGAGGTCTATTTTGGCGCACAATCAATTCTGTTTCAGCTCAACCTTGCTCCCCCAAACAAGGGGAGCGAGGTCAACCTTGTTCAACCATGCTCCCCCAAAACAGGACCCTAAAATTCACCCTAGCAGCTTTGTGAATATAAACACTTGTGTTAAGAGTTAGCCAGGATGAATTTGGGAAGGCGAATTTGTTCTTGGGCTTGATTGTATCTTATTGGGGATTTGACATACACTTTTGTTTGAGTTCTATTCCTATCATCCGAAAAAAGAGCACCGCAATTCCCACTTCCAACTTTACGCATTTTCACGTGTGTGTGAATTTGGCAGTGGGAAGTTTCAAGCCGTGTTCTTGCTTCAGCTAGGTAACACTTCGTTTGAGCAATAATTATAGGGAGCAATCAGTGTATTTTTCGGTCGAACCCTTACACCTCGAAAGGTGATTCCAGAGTAACTGCATCCAGAACGTCATGCCAGAGCAGGTGGTTTGGGCTGTCTTGGAGTAGATATAACCTTGTTGGGGTGTTTGGTCCCAGAATAAGTTTCGCGTGAATAAAAAAAACTGTTGCACCATATCTGCTTTGGCGCAACAGAAGTTGCACCAAAGCCTGTTGAAATTAGATGGCCCCTGTGTTAGCCAGTACTTTAAAATATCGCCTATGTTCGAGGACTTTTGATAAGTCCGTATATATCGTCTTTACATTGAAAAGAATGGTCTACATTAAGTCTCCTGTTTATATATTTTCAGGAATGCGAAAAGGAGGAGGAAAAAAAGGATAAGGAATCAAAGGAATAAACAGTATGAAGAAATTGGAAGATGTTTTCAGTGTATGCTTACGTGTTATGTATCTGGATCAACGGGAATAAAATAAGAGGCTTTCTGGAAATGTCATTGTTCCATTAGAAATTTTAATTTTCAAGGCAGATACGATTCAGTTTGTTCAATCTTGCCTAAAACTTTGTCGAATGGGACTCAAATTCAATCCTATCACGAGTCAAAGAAAACCACAGTGTGATCACACCTCGCGAAATATTTTCGGTCTTGCAATTAAACATCGTACTAGCCCATTATAGCAGACACACCCACACTTGATTACTGCCTCCAACATTATCAAATATCTTGTGTCACATTCGATATTCGCTCTGTTTTCCAACAAAAATCAATGCGGCATAAATCGGGCTGCCATCTTGTGTTGAAATCCTGCTGCGGCATTTACCAACGAATTGCAGGAATCAGCCATCGAATTGCAACAGATTTTCGGACTTGATGACAGATTTTCGGATAAATTAGAGAGCCTTGTAAAATAACACTACTCGCCTTTAGGCATGTGGTTCAAGTCTTTTTCAATCGTGGAGCAAGGCTATGATGAAATTTCAGCTATTTCCTGGTAGAAGGAAAACCTGGGAGCATGGCCATGATGCACGACATCACATTAATTAAACCATGGACAGCACTGCAGATTTTAATTTGCTGCTTACACTGAGATGATATGACGCTTGTTATGACGCTAAGGACACGTGAAATTTGTGTTTGTTTTGCTACAACAAACCAGTGAGAAGTGACGCCTTATGCACTTTTGAACAAACCCGTCTGTCCAAATTTCATCTTAACAATTTGTTCACCATTTTTTGCTGAAAATGCAAAATAAGATGAACATAATGTCATTTTTGCCTGATCGAAAGATATATTTGAATCATTAATTCTCATGTGTACGAACTTTCTTGAAAACGCGCGTCGATCGGAAAACGCGGTGGGACTGACCGAAGTCAGATATACTGAAATAGGCTGTTGAATTTTTGTCAAGGAATTCAGGAGTTATTACGACCTTGCTATTTTTTTCAACAGTTGGCTCGTTTTAACACAAGATTAGCATTTGGGGACACTTTCCACTTTTTCACCTGTTAGGATGGTCACAAAAGAAAACTACCCCTTTGGAATATAAGGAGGGGTAACTGAGGATGAGACCTTCACAAATAAATTCAGAATCGCAGGCCCTGCAACTTTGTAATTTAAACCTCTACTCTCCAAGGTTCCAGAGTTAATGCGACCGCGCAAAAACACCCCTTCTGGACTTGACATGAAGGGGTGGACTAAGACACCAACCACTGGCATTTTAAGAAGCTTCAAACGAAATCGAAAAAATTACTTGCTGGCGCCAACATTCTCCCACATCCACATCGCGAGATGTTAGCGTTTCAATTTTGGGTCAACTGCACTGACTCACCCTGTATACTCCCCATGCTTTTTGTCCGAAGTCGCGAATGACTGCAAATATCAATACTTTGCTTGAGGTTAGGTTAGGTGAGGTTAGGTTAGAACAGGTTACAATGATGTACTCCTACGTAACCACAATTTAATTGCAGTCAATTTGCAGGAAAACAGAGTTGCGGTGACGAAGGAGTATATAGTCGCTACACTCTGGTGCAACAGAAGCAACTTTCACGGCCGATACAGCTGCACAGTGCGTTCCATAACAATCACCCTGATCCCAGACACTTTGTTCAACCCATCAGAGACACTGTCACAAAGAGCGAGTTCAGTTACAGTGTGTTATTTTCCAGTGACAGTAAAATTAATTCAAAATATAAACAGCACACCACTCTTGTTGAAGTACACCCTCCGTGACCTCGCCAAGGCAAGCGACCCCAACATATCAATACGCCCAAGAAGGCTGGAATGAATGTTTCTGCTTCCGAGTCTGGATTGCGGTCCGAAATTTAAGCATCCCTGCTTTTAAAAGGCCTGTCCCACAATTTTTTCTTCGAAAATGATCTTTTACTTCTCCAGGGGACATCGTATGATGAACAGACTTTACTCATCATACTTCCCACCCAAGCCACTTTTAAAAATCTTCCAATTTGCAAAACTTTGCTTGTGGTGCAGTTTCACTTTCAAAATTTTTACCACGATGCAAAAGACAAAACCATGCCTTCCCTGGAAGCTTACCTCTTTATCTTGTTTTTAAGCGTTTAAATATGGACACAATTGTATACGAGTACGTTTATATGATAAAAAGAAACATATTCGTAATGATCCAGAAATAAAATAAAAATAAAATTCCCAAGCTATTCTTCGATGATTTGGCGGGATTCACGTTTGAAACAGAGTGAAAGGAAAAAAATTAAACAATTTTGACGGAACACCGTTTGAGAACAGCCGCGAAGTCCAACATTTCCCTTAATCCAACCTGAACAACTCAGCCCATGACCTCTTCTTTTGCCTAACTTGCTTGCGTGTGATGTCCGCGTCCGCAATATTTATTCCTGATTCTCCAGCATTTTGTGAAACATCCTGTGGGATAGAACCAAAGTGGCATAAATCGAATGGCCGTGGTCGTCTTTCTCTTGCGACCAAGTTTAACCTCACTGCGTTTACTCGTGTTCATACCAGGAAAATAACATCCCTGACCGTGCTCTTGTAAGACTCTAGAAGCATGTCTGTTGCTGTGAAGTTGATAAGGGAAGATCTGACCATTCATTGTTCACAATCTACCTTTGGGAAACCAAAGCTCGCTGAGTGTGAGCTGATAACAAATCATAAAACATCAGGGTGGATATTTCTGGGATGACTGTTTATCGCCTATCGCATCAGGGGGAATTTACGGTGCTAGAATCAAACCTCGAGGTTTATGTGAAATGCTTAGGGAAAATTTTAATCCGACTGCAGAGAACGCAAGAGCAGTCTACATCCTCATCCGGCAGTTATCAGCAGGCCACCGAATCCACCTTGGTTGTCCAATCTTCTCGCAGCCCAAAAAAAAAACCCGGAAAAAAAAAAGGGGGGCTTTAAAATTAAAAACCCCGTTCCTCCCTTTTTTTAAGACCGAAGGTCCTGAAAAAGAAAACGAATTGGGGGGAATTTAGCCGGTTCAAAGGTTGAATTTTGGGAAAAGGGCTTTCCAAGTTTCCAAAGTTTCTTAAAACAAGGATAACTTATTTTCTTTTCCTCCTTTGTTTTCCCCCCTTGCCATTTGGGCACTTTTTTTTAACCTGAACCGTTAATGGGAAGAAGGGAAAATTAACCCGAACTGATCCGGGGGGTGGAAAAGTTTTTCCAAAATTGGAACCGATTGTTTTGAATGAGACATTTGCAAAGGTTTTCAGTGTTGACAGCAATATCCTACGCCAAGAGGGTCCATGTTTTCATGATCTCTGGGAACCTCTTGCAGTGTTGGGGGAAAATTCTTGAATTCCTAGGCGATACCTACATTTTACTCGCATCGAGATCACGTTAACAAGCTCCGGTCTCAAACTTTCAAGGGAGTCATTGGCAATTTCTGTTTCTTGTGCAGATCTATTCCGAAGTGGAACTATCTTCAAGTAGGGTTTTTGAACAGCCTTTCACATCCTTCTCAGCAAGGTAGACTGCGTGATTTCTAATGATCAATACTGGGAAATTCATCCTTTTTTACCTGTTCACTCCACTTGGTGTCATATCTGATCGATATTTTTATCGGACAGGTAGTGTTGCGCATACATCAGTTCAGTGCTCCCTTGAGGCAATTGTTGGCTAAAAATCGCGGTGTACGCGTTTCGTTGCCCGAGATATTGCAAAAACGTTGTAGATACGGCCAATTGCCAATTTGAGTTTACTTTTAATTTTTATCTTGTTGCACTTCACTAAATATATCAGTGTTTCATGCATGATATTGAGAGGAGGAAACTCTAAAAATACAAAATTTCAACTCAACTAAAATATTGTACGCATTTTTGTACGCCCAGAAACGCATTTTGTCCACGTACGTCGCCTCATCTGCAACACAGATCAAATTCCAATTTTCGTGTGACGGTGTTTTATAAAGAAATAATTGAAATATCGGATTATAAGAGTTGTTTAAGCATGCAAAATGTCACCAGTTAAGGTGTCCTAAATATGCTATTTTTCTGAGTTGACATTTCCAGGAGAACAACTTGTTAGCGAAGTCTTTTAGTCACTTCTGTTTACAATAAATATTGCATGACTTGAAGGGATTTTCTGGAGAATTTATTGATGTTCTACCTTTGCAAAGTCAACTTCGTGTTATGAAATCGTTAAGGCTTTTGACCGTTAACAAACAGTGCAAAGTCTACAGGTCAGAAGTATTTCGTTTCCGATGAACAGCAACTATTTTTTTCTCCGATTGATTTTTTCCGAATGCCCATCACATCTGCTCCACTGACCGGATGAACTGGATTCAGTACAAAATATGAACTACAAATTGTATCGGTGTAAAAATGATCTATATTAAATCGTTGACTGTTTTGATAAACTGCATTTTTTACTGTAGATGCACACAGTGACTAATCGACAGGTGTTCGGCGTCTTCTGCGTTCAGTTTCGTCGTCCTTCTTTTTAGTTTATGATCTCTTCACATAGCATTTCTGAAATAATAACACAATAATTAAATTCTCTTCTGGTCAAGGAAAAAACTAATTTCGTTGTACAACGAGACAAAATTATGTCATGTGCTAAATTATGTTGTGTTCTCATGACGAGAAAATAACCTACAAATTCACTTCACACTTATAACACTTTCTAAAGTTTTGTGTAAAATGCACTTCCTGAAGGTTTTGTGTAACATCTATGAAATTTCTTTTAAAGCTTTCAATTCTCGAGCCACTTTTTCTATTTGCTGTCCTATAACAGCGTTAAATTGGTATAGTTAAACATTCTTTATCCGACCGCGCACAACCTCCGAATTCTTATTGTAATTTTCTACAATTCAAAACGAGATTTTAAAACTTAAGAAAGCGACTGAATTTTGAAATAGAAGCAGCATAATATACAATTTTTGTCATACTTCAAGCCGCGCAAAATAGCTGTCATTATGTAACACACACTTTGTGGAAGCTTTTGGTGTGTAAATAAAATTGGAAATTCATGCTCTGCAGATGCTTTCCTTTAATGCAATTTTTATTCATCAAATCTTTCACGGTACTTTAGATTTCTGCGCTAATCGAAAACGCCGTAATTCCCGCAGAATGATGTTGATGTAATTTCTCTTGTAAAAAGTGCATGATTTACACAATCTACTCAAGAAAATATATGAAGCACGATTGAGGTAGAGCCGCTATCAAATCACTATTGGGAGGGTCAGTCGGTACACACCTACATCTGCTGAATATGCCTGCATTGAGTTAAAATCTCTGGCAAAATTAGTAGTGGCTTCGAATGAAGTTTTGCAACCGCGTTTGATGTTGTGTCATGCAATTGTTTCAAAGGAAATAATAATTTCCGTCGAATAAATTGCATTTTTAATATTTCTTGTCTACTCTGTTCGCAATTAGGATAAACCAGTCATTTGATCCACTTGATTCATAACCTGCTCTTGCGGGGAAAGGGCATAAACCGGTATTTGTGGAGATCCTGGTGTCAATGGAACACACCTCCATAAAAATTCACACGGAAAAATGTTAAGGCGGGGCTCGAATTACAAGTTTGTTCCGATGTCTTTTGACACCAC
>JASGXE010012834.1:0-12635 GCA_030068105.1 Sinentomon sp. SZTP_YWyxl
GCGATGAAAAACGATGTGGCAAGACGATGACTGCGGCAGAATGGAATAACGAAACTCATATACCATTATCTGTGCGTCGCCGGATGGTTTTCAGGGAATAAGTGGCTGGGATCTTGGCCGATATCTTGTTGCAGCCAGCCGACTCATGAGCCGACTTTGTCTTCGACTAACTCTCAAGATTCGGGAGGGAGGTGACATTTAGCATGGCGATATCCCTCGCATTTCGGTCAAATCGCGCTTTTGTAATACACTTTGCTCTCTGCTGAACGTTATCCAGCAACTTTGAATCTTTTTTATTTGCCGTCTGCCAAACAGTGCAGGCGAAAACGAGTAAATGGGCCTGACAAGTGCGGAGCAGGTTGACTTTTTGTGCGGATGGGGATGTTCACAAGCTGCGAGTCATAAATCCAAAAATGGAACCAGGCATCTCTGCCACAAGATTAATGTGCATGCTCCAACTTAAGTTGCTGCTGAAGGTTGAAGATGCTCCAAAGGTTTTCTGACTGCTTTCAGCACCAAAATGGAAAAAGAACCAATGGAGTGCGAGCAGTTAATGTGAAATATTCGATTCCGTATGAAAAACACATCAGCTTAGTGTTTTTGCGAATTGATATACACATGTTCCATAATCTCGCACTAGTCATACACAGAAGAAAGATCCGCTGCTAGAGTGTGGTGCAGAGATTGAAAGTATAAGAATAGGACGCTAAATTACAACATCATCATCGAAAAGGTGAAACTAGAATCTACATTTTCGGCGATATCCCTGATATCATTGCTAGATGAGGAACAACAAAGGTCCAAGAACGGTGCCATGCGGAATCCTGCAGAACGGGGTCGCTGCAGACACGAAACCCTGAATTGAAACTTGATTATTCAGGTCCTTTGTATGCAGGTGCTTGTAGGGAGCTTCTGGTTTGCAAATTTATTGATTCTTTTGAGTCGGACGAAAGAGCCTTGCAAGCTTGATAAAAATTTAGGTGAGGAAAAAAACCTTGCGAATGAATTATTATTTTTTTCTTTACCACAGAGGTCTTTAGTGGGAGTTGATAAGACTCTCGAATGAATGAAGGGAATTTTATATTGAATAATTTATACTTGGCGTTTCTTTCCATGTAGATGAAAACAGTCGACGGTTTGTAAAAGCAATCTTCGCTGCCGTTTTGCAGGTGGTATTTTTATCTATGGCTGAGCCTGTTGTTATCAGGGGGCTCTGGACAGAATCCCTCTTCAATTGCAACCATGTAACAACGGGTCGCCTAATTTTGCTTCTGTTACAGGGGTAGACGCCTATAGGTCAACGACATTTTTCACTGTTGTAAAACAACCTTTTCTGGATACTTCCAGGATTTTTGTCAACAAATGATCAGACGCTTCCGGGAAATTATGGTCTTCTTGACCAGGTGACAGCACTTAAATGGGTGAAGAACCACATCAGAGATTTCGGTGGCGACCCAAATCTTATTACAATTTTTGGACAATCAGCCGGAGGTGCATCGGTTCATTCAATTGTACTGTCCCCGCTGGCTAAAGGCAAGTGAGATTATACGGATGTTGTCTGACCCCATGAGAACTTTGAATCGTAATCTGTTCATATCTGTAAAACATGATTATATGTGAATATTTTCGTCGCAAGTGCGACTTGAGGCAGGTTGTATTTGTGTGCAGGTCCATGAGATTATATCTAAACTGCGGCACATTTTGTGGAAACTACCCCTGCGATGACAGACCCCTTTAATGGGGTTAATAAGATACCAAGGACAACAAATGAGCGATAACCTAAATGAAAATTCACAGAACAGGACCTGGTTACTGTAACATTTCAATTTTGAGTGAGGGATCTGTTCTTCAATTACAAACATGCTAATTGATGACAACGTTTCGATATTTTTGCCAGTATATGCTTGCAAGAACTATATCCCAAGAGTTTGATGTATACACAGCCGTAGCTTGTATCCAAGTTTCCAAGAATAGGAAAAAAGAGCATGAGCTTTTATAACTGCGAATATTGGCACGGTGGCATTTTACATTGTTTATACTCGTACATTCCACGGCATCTAAAGAACAGCTTTGATTATACAGGCTTGTTCCAGCATGCAATTATCCAGGGAGGAGCAGCCATTTGTGATTGGGGCACCACAAACAAAGCCAAGGAAGACATCAAAACAGTTGCTACTGCGGCTGGCTGCCTACCAGACCCAAATAACATCGAATCAGCTGTTTCCTGCTTGAGAAGCAGGCCAGCTAAGGATTTGATGAACGATTACATTGGAGCACAAAAGGTCTGTTTCGTATTTCCCATAAAGGGTATCCGTAAAGGTTATCAGGGGTATCCGGTATTTCTCATTATAAGGGTAATCGTATTTCTCATAAAGGGTACCCGAGACCCGCAAGGATCTCGTATTTCACAAAGGATCTCGTATTTCACAAAGGGTAAACAACTTCCATCAATAATTTCATTCGGGCTTAAAGTGCTTTCAATGTCAGCATAAATGTATCGTTTTTTTTTTAAACTATTTCGCCAGTATATAGTTGTAGCGCATTCTGATATACAAATCAGGTAGCTTTAAATTTTTTTTTTTTTAAATATGGTAGCTTTTAGGCGGACAAACGATGCGTCAGTTGTCAGATTTGCAGAATGTTGACAATCGTGTCGACGGACTAACGATCCGACAGCCTACTGAGGCAGGACCGTTCTCAGATAAAACCCTCAATTCAGATTAAACCATGATGGATATAGTTCGTGAAATTTTTCGCCCACTGATAGGCATTCGACTGAATGTGTCTTAAAATATGGTGAACCATCAGTTCTGTCGCCTTGCGTATGGCTACTGAAAAAACATTGCGACAAAGGAATATAGAACGATAAAAGACAGTTCTTGGGTGATGTCTCACCTCGTAGCTTGTGTTTTGAAAAACCATTTTGGCACATTACTATGTTTGGCACATAATGTATACATGAAATTGAATGAATACGAAACCACTGAAGAAGAAAAATACACTCATTGAAATAAAAGAAAGATTTTTTTGTCTATGCGAAATCCGATAAATTTCGTTTCTTACGATTTTCAGAAACGAATCCTGTTTACGACGTTCTTTGCACCGGTCGTTGACGATAGCCGACCAAATCCTTTCTTCCCTGAAAAACCTAAGGTTTTGCTGAAAAAGGGTAATTATTCGCAAGTTCCGATGATAATTGGAATAACTGAAGAGGAAGGCGCTCTTTTCGCAGGATTTATAGGTAATTTTAGCCCACGTTTATCTATTTCTCTATGGATACATCATCCCACTTCAACAAGCAATCAACTGTTATCACATAGAGATTTTACAAAATTCAACTGCATGCGAAGAGGTTTTCATTTTTGAAATTTTAGCATTGCGGCAATTTATTTTTATTCTGATGTAGGCGACAAAATGAGGAAAATAACTATCTGCTCCTCCATAAATGAACCAAAACTACATTGTGGTGTCTGAAAATGGTCTTTCCAGACGCTGATGCCTGGCAGGACTTTGTTCCTAATGGAGTGTCAAAGGCGAGCAGTTGTTAGAGTCCATTATCTCAGGAACACCTCCAAGTCCATATTTTGCGCATTCCCAAACAAGAGCGACTCCAGAATTTTGCAAACGTCTAAATTAATGTCATCCAATCGTCTTGCTTATTTTCGCATTTGCAAAATTTCGTCATCTGTCATCCAATCGTCTTGCTTGTTTTCGATTTGCAACATTTCGTTATCGGAATTTCAAATTTGCGCCACAAAAAAAAACCTTTTCAGTTTTCCTTGAGGTTGAAAATGTGCTGAAATGAAGTTCCTTGACCTGTACATTGCATGTTCATAAATCTACTTCATTGTAAAGTGTTATGTATTTTCTTATCGCCTCTGCGGTATTTTAATTAAGTCGAAATTGCCTGACTTTTCCAGATCTTCATATCAATGAGACCTGGTCAGATATGGTAAACGATAGAGATCAATTGAAACGTCTACTGATGCCAGAACTCTTCGAAGAGGTTACCGAGACAAAAGACGCATCAACAAATGAGAGGAACATTGATATGATTCACGCCAAGTACTTCAATGACGTCGGCAATGATGATGAGAAAGCACTGAGAGCCGTTGCAGACATGATAGGAGACCGGATGATCGTATCCTGTTTGACCGACACAATAAAACTCCACAAAAGCACTTCCAAAAGTCCGGTCTACTCTTATCTCTTCACGTACAAGAACCGGCCGTCGTTTCTGAATTACGTGATGCGAACTATTGAATCCGAGAACAAGCCGATTCCCGAATTTTACAAAAAAGGTTTGTCTTACACAGGTGCTTCTATCCCAATTTTTCATTCTAAAATGTTTCATATCGAAATACGTGAATTCTGGTGAAATTCTGGGGATGTTTTGACAGGTGATTTTTCTGTTTCAACTTCAGGATACTCGTATTTTCAGTCCAAAGCAACTGTCATCGCCAAATTTATAGTCCATCAAACGAAGACAAAAATAAAACGTCAAACATGACAAACTCAAACACATATGTTTTATGTTGAGCACTTAAAAGTGTGAAAATGAAAAAAGTAGGGAGAGCGAAATTGTTTTACAAAAATAATCAAGGTCCCCAGAGAAAACATCACTCTGAGAAAATTCGACATCGTCCTTTTCCATTTCTCTTTTCCCATCGAGGTTTTGCAGAAATGGTTAAATGCATTCGCTGATCACATTTTATACCGAGAACGTATTTGTGAAAAGTTGTCAGGTTCTTCCCGAGTTAACTCGGAGTTACTGTCGAGTTTTTTAACCTCGTGTTTGCGTTAACTCAGGTTATTTTTTGTTTCTGTTCTTTTGCCACTTTTATCTCGGCTAAGTTAACCTCGGGTTAAGTTACTCAACTCTGGGTTTCATCATTTTGCCCAAAATCGACGCCATTTTTAAGAAAGATTGGTAAATTAACTAACCATTGCAACGGGCTGAAATGTCGGTGAACAACGGTTGAGTCAGCTATTATGCAAGCTAAAATATGGATGCCACAGTAAGTGTGTCAATGCACGTATTCTTATGTCAGCAAATGTCACATGGTGTTTATTTTTTATTTATTTATGTCCAAAAACAACAACAAAAAGAATTGGTTGCTGTGTCTTAACTCTAAGTGCAATTAACTGTAGCAGTCAAACAGGTCTAAAAACAACAACGAGGAGAAAGAAGTCAAATGTTAAAAAAAGCAGGAATTGAAATGCAGATTATGAAATGAGTCATTGACGCGACAGGGGGATAGTATCGATAGCCAGCCAGAAAAGAAAAGAAAAGAGTAAAAAAAAAACAAAAAAAAAATCTTTTTTTTATCATGACTGGCCTGACGGTACGAGGGAGGCTGTTCCAGCTTGTTATGACCAAAGGAAAAAAAGAATTTTTGTAGACATTCCGTCTGGCGAAGGGAATGTTAAAGCTTAGTCCATTGGTTTCGACGTCTACTTGCAAGAGTGGGTAGCTCAAGTTGAGAGAGAAGACCAGAGACACTGGCAAAGCGATCATATCAGGTTGTTGGTAAATTTATTCGTCAGCATGTGAGCTCGTGATAATTTGTTTCAGCTGGCGCAACCCACTTCGACGATGCCGTCTACCTCTTCAAATTGTCGACGGATTTCGACTCCATAAAGGATTTTGAGAGCGTAAACATCACGGGAAGGAGCAAGGAGGCAGACATGATGAGTCAGGAAGAGATGACAAAGAAAATGACCAATATCTGGACAGCATTTGCGAAAACAGGGTAAGCCGAAAAAGTTATTTTTCTGTTACGCTACTTACGTTTTTCCTTTGAAGAATAAAGATAGCTGTGCTTTAGGGTTTGAGAGAGTGTGGCCTCATGAAATTTGGTCACGAAATGATGGGTGGTCGCATGTTGCAGTGCACACAATTTCGTTCCCCATACTTCTTATCGTTTTCACTATTCAAAACAGAAGCTCCTGGAGAGTGTGATCCGATTCTTCAGACGCGACTTAGCTGAGACTCGCCTTGAGTCATTGCGATTGTCACTTTGCAGATGTCACTCGCTTATCCAAACTAACAATTCCACGAAAAGGCATTTCTCCGTGGTTCCATTTTCTTCAGCCGCATGTTCTTTTCTTTTTTTCCACCGTTGGCACAGTGAATGCAATAGTCAATGTGATACAGAGACGCACTTGTTCGCAACGTAATCCGTTTTGCTGCCAGTTTTTTCACTCTACAATCTGAGCATAAACGGCAGTTAGTTCTAAGGCATCTCGGTCTGCCCTGTCCCGGGGACTATCCAGGGCTCATGGGGCGGCGCGGACAACAGGCTGAAGTGCCATGGCACGGAGAAGTAGGGAAGACTTCACGGTTGTCCTGAGTGGAACTCGGGGGTATTGAAACGATTCATTGTAAATTTTTCTATCTGACAATCACAATTCTGGTGTGTTTGGCAAGGGCGAAAATATTCGAATGGCATACCTAAATTTCGTAATTATTTGGACTAATTTTCAGATCTTTGAGGGATAGCGTTGTAGAAAACAGTTGGGAACCTGTGACTTCGGATGCGAGCGTGAAGTGGTTTGTTTTGGATGAATTGGTTAAGCCTATGGTGACCGATTTCAGGAAAGAGGTTAGGAATGTCAGGAAATTGGGAAAGTGCTAAAACATATGAGGATGATGCTTGGCTGATATCTTCACGCAATTGCAATTAAAATATCGAATATCCAGATATACGGAGCCATTCTGAATATGCGGGCCATAGGAGATTTTTGTCAGACTTTTGAAGCACGTGGCCATGTAATTCCCCATTTCGCATGAGCCGCAAAACACATTACATAGAGGAATGCATTTAACAGCGCTTACTACATGGGGAATAACATGGCCCCGTGCTTCAAAAGTCTGACAAAAATCTCCTATGGCCCGCGTATTTTGAATGTCTGACAAAGAAAACTCGCTGCTTTCTGAAACTTTTGAAAATATATGGTAACTGATGTTAACCTTACAAAGCATCGCCAACTATAATCCGTGCCGTTCCAACTTCCAATAATTCAACACCATCATATCTGAATTCGCTTCAAAATGTTTTGGAAGAAACCGTATCATGTTAAAAAGCGACTCTAGTGCCTTGGAGTGAAGGGTGTAAAAATTCCTCGCAGCGCAAATACCTATACCTTAATATTTAAATGGAGTGGGGACAAAGAGTCTGTGAACCATGCGCGTTCCTGGGCGGGGTCCACCAACTTAAGGGGCCGCATGGTAAAAATCTGCTTAAAAGAGGAAAAGAACCTGATTCTTCACAAAATCTTTGTCGTGTTATGATTCATATCGGATTATCGAATTCCCTTGTATGTTCTCTTTAGACGTACTGTTTATATACAGGTTGACATAGAAGTCTCAACGCAGATTCTGAGATGCTAGGCAGAAATGTGTCTTTAGGAAACAGGAGCATTTTGGTCTCTAACACATTGGTGACCCAGAGCTCCTTAGTCTGATTTGCGTGTATGCAAGTTGGTCGAAAATATCTAACATATCCAAGGAGATAAAGTCATCATCCTGCGTCAATGACACAACTGATAAAATTTTCTTTCGTTATTCCAGTTTGTTGATTTTTGGAAATCGTTGGAGCCTACTGAGGAGCAGTGAGGAGAATTCTTAACCGGTTGAAATCACACGAACCATCCTTCTTTCGAATCAGAACTGCTGAACTTTTAGTAAAATAAGTGAATATGTCCTGGAGACAGCCACTATTTTAACATCCAGATAACACTCATCATTAGAATTATTCTTCATTGTCCATTTGGCGGTTTGATCGAATTTGATTTTTCGGAATAATCTGAATTTACGTACATCTGTTTCTTGTTTTGTGTTTTTCGAAGTTTTGAAAACAATAAAACTTTTCACAAAAGTTTAAATTGCTTCTCATTTACAGTAAATGAAGGACGCTGAGCCTTGTTTCTGAACACCGAACAACAACATAGTGCTTATGACCGCCGAATAACTACCTAGTGTACACGGTAGATCACACCTCCTATGAATGCTCTCATCTTTGCAGTCGGTAGAAAGAAAGCCCGGATGAATATTGCCGGATGTATGAATCCCAAAGAGCACACCTATCAAGAGATTCTAGTTTGCAGAAACCTGTTCACTCACTGATTGTGAGCAACACTCACTCGTCGGCAACATTGTCCAGTCTGAGGCGGACTGAATTGTCCACATTTTCCTTTCTTTATGCGGCTTTCTCACAAACCGATAATTCACCTTGTGATGCCATGAGGAACACGCGCTCTGAAAAAGATCCTTCCTAGAGTAAGACCCCATGTTTTCCACATGTGTTCCCGTAGCATTGATCCACAATTTCCACCCATTAAGTGCGCAATTTTAAATTGTCAGTCCATTTTGTGCCTATCTAAACGTGTTAGTTTGTTTAATTTAGTTGATGTGCACAAATTAAATATTATAATTCTCAGTGAGACATGGTTGAGGCCCGACGTTCACGATGCAGAAATTTTCCCTCTCGATTTTCACGTTTTCAGATGCGACAGACGGAATGGTCGTCGTGGTGGCGGGGTCCTAGTGGCTATACACGAGAGCATTGTGTGTTGCCAAGCAGATACTTACCTTAATGAAGCTAGTTCATTGGAAATTGTCTGGCGCAAAGTAAAATTCCGTAAACATTTTGAGGTATATCTGGCCAGCGTTTATGTCGGATACCATGCATATTGAAAATGCATCCTGTTTTTCACGGTAAAGCTTTTTGGCTTCCATAGTTTTCTGTTTAAGATGATTTCTTTGAGCATAACGATGAAGAGGGGGCCTGCCGGGTGTTTGCCGAAAATGGCTACCTGATTGGACGATTACCCATTCGTCTAAGTTTTCATGTGTCACCTTCCACCTGCGACCACCCCGCGCTCGTTTAGACGAACGGTTGGGAGGATTTTTCATGGCAGTGGGGATGTTGTTTTGTTCGCTATTGAAATGGATCATGCGCAATATGCACTGTTTTAAGCTCGTGTTTTAAATGCTTATATTGTCACCAGCTCTAGGCACCTTTGTGAACAACATGCCCCTCAACCTTGACCTCAACTTTCGTCATTTTTAGTCGCGGAGTGTTCAATCGTTCAATCCAGCTCCCATCTCGGGAGTGAATGCTGGTTTTTGTAATGAGGAAGCTTGTTGTATACAGTACACGGATGTATTTTGGCTCCTTCTCTTTTCATGCCTGTTCCAACACAGCAAGAAAATGCGTAATTTTCCAACGCGTTACTCAGATCTGGCCTTCTGTATGCAACTGTCCACGATACACCGTCCAGCCACTACTCACCATCCATTTGAATCCCGAGCGTTTGTCGCACCGGAATCGGTCTTTTTGGTAAATCGTTGAAAGGTTTTATTCACTTTCCATTGGTGAAATCATGCACCTACCCACCAGGCCGGTATCATTACAGAAGAAAACCTGCCATCGCTATTTTAATTTTAAACAGTTGATGTTATTAATATTATTCTTCTATTTATTTCTGAAATATGGAGACCAACAAGCTGTGTTCGTTGTTGGGACCTGTATCCCCAATGAGCTAATTTCGAAATTCTTTGTTATCGAACCAATTTTCAAATATTGAATGTCAATAAACTGCTGTCATGCGAAAATCATCACAAGGCGCAACGATCCAATTCATTTGATGTGTTTCACAGGAAAAAATACCGCAATCTCGTACCACACCGATATTCCAAGCAGAATAATAAATTCATCTCAGCAGTCTCATGACAGCCTGCATCCATTAACCTCAAGGAGCGTCGATGGCAGGAAACACAAAACTGAAAGAAGCCATCCACAGCATGACACTACAGTGAAAAGTCATGCTTTTCGCCTGTTTCGTATCATTCGCATGGGCGTGGTGAAGTAGTCCCAGAATAAATTTGGATCACACATCTCTTATGGGATGGAATCTCGGCAGTAGAAAATAATTTATCGAAGAAATTTTGTTGGTTATCGCAGTTGCATAATTGTGTCGCTCAGGCCGTTCAACATTGTTAAAGAAATCTGTGTCTCCGATGCCGCTTGCATTCAAGTCGACAAAACATGCGTTGTCAGAAGTGAGAAATAAGCAACATCAGAGAGGGATCGATGAAGTTACAGCGATGACAACCATTTGCACGTGCTTGGCGAAATTGTTTTTGTGATGTCTCTTGGTTCTCCTGTGTCCCAAGTGACTCAGATCACATTAATTTTCAGGACTCTTCATCAGTGAGCCAGAATTGCACGCAATTCCTCTTTCCAAATTTGCACCGGTAACGTATGCCACACACTCTTCTACCTAACATCCTATATCCTTAATTGGTGGTGATATTGTTTATTTCCCTGACAGTGGAATTACATGAGGCATTTTTGGATGTACAAAGTTTATCGCTTTCCACGCTCATGTAAATGATTTCAATTATCGCGTAACATTGGCATGCAGAAAAGTCTAAATAATCGTCCACGGTCTGTTGTCATTATACATCACGTATCTAAATAATTAAATACAAGGCCTGTTGTCTTGATTTTACAATGTGATAAAAAAAACTTGTCAGGAATTGATTGATAGATCGATACATGCGCATAGGGAAAACTAGAGCTATTTGCATATGGCTCGTTTAATGACACACTGCATGAATATTTTATGAAAATTATTTGCATGCAGTTGTGTATTTTTAAATACACAAGTGTTGTACCCGCTTGTTCTTGGTCAAAGCCCAAATGAAAAAAAAAACAGTCAAGCTTTCGAAAATGCAGTCTTATGATGTGGTCCATGTCCTCAGCGTGGTATTCCCATAAGAAATGATACCTAATGGAAAATCTTGTGTTCCCAAATGATAAAAACTTTGCATTGTACGTCAAGGCGCATCACCTGCACCATTTATTAAAAATTAATCACACTAATTTCCATAATGTAATCAACATGTGAAATCTATTCCCTACGCAAGCTTCCGTGCTTGCCTCTTCTTGTCTCGGATATAATTCTGAATGAAGAAGTTGCCGAACAGTATTGTGAAGCTTGTGTACCACAGGAATGTCCCCAAGCTGTGATAATTCATGTGATCGCATTCTATACCCCTGAACTTGGTGACCATCCCATAGATGCTCATAAACACGGCGAACAGCATCTGCATTATCTGCATCAACGTGATTGCCATGGCGAGAATCTTGTGGGTGCTGAATCCCATAGCTCTAACGGCATAGTAAGTGTACATTAAGGAATGGATGGAGTAGTTGATTTCAGCCAACATGTGGCTTGGAGGATACCTGGTAATATGACCGAACCACGAGACGACCAAGACCGTAGCGTGGTGATACCAGTGGAGGAATAATAGAGGTCGTTTTCGGAAGATCAGGAAAAGGGTATCGCCGAGTTCAAATATCTTTGACACAGAAAAAAGGTAGAGCCATAATCCTGCTATTGGATATCCTTCTAGTGCACTGAAATGATAAATGGATAGGCCTTTTGTCAATTTGTGCATTAAAATTTGAGATTAGCCAAACAATCCTGTTTCATTTTTTTCATCGATGATCATTTTCAGTAACAGCTGAAAACTCGCGATGGTGCCCCGCGAAGGCGCCCATTGTGATAGTGTGGCGTCCTGGCATCACCTGAAAACACTGTGAATAGTTATGAGTATTTAAGGAAATCTACTAATGCTGAGGCAGGTCCCTTTGCACGCAATCCCCCATTGTACGACGCTCGAAAATGATAAATTCAGATTTAGAAATTGTGAGGCAGAGAAGAACTCTATGCAAGGCTCGCCGAGAGCTCACACTAGATTCCCGTTGTACCACGAGAGACCGCGGTGAATAACATCTGCAAATACCTCAAATACCTGTCCAAAGGTTTTGTAAGTTCAAGATATTACATGTTTGGAAGATGTTCTCAAAATATAGTTCTCAAAATATACAACACAATTTTATCGTCAATTTCCTTTGTTTCTATTTTTTAAACAATGTAGGTGAATTTTTCCTTTGGTGTCTTACTTTTCTATACACACAAATTTGGATATGCGGAATAGCCCTACAGTTATTTTTTAAAAACTTCATCGGTGACGCACTTACTGTTAACATTAAATTGACGATGAAAAGACGTCTCCTCAACAAAGGTTGGGTTAAATGCGATTCGAGGTTAACATCGCTTAGGTTAGTGAAAATAAACGGGAAACATTTGAAATGTTTTCGAGAGATTCTATTAAATTAGACAACAAAACCTTACAATAGATGATCGTTTACATCTGTTGAAGAAGTTTGCTGAGATTTTTTTTTATCTCGATTTAGAAAATAACGGGTATGGCAGGCAGAATCCATGAAGCAGCTATCTTTGTTCATTGTCCCTGCACTTCTCCTGGAGTGAACAATATCCCAAATATCTAGCACTCGTGAGGTAAAATGCCACCTATACCGCTTGTGTTTTTTAAAAAATTGCAAAACGTTTTAAGAAGACATGCGACCTGGTGCGTTCACTTACTCCTTGTTGCAAACTACGTTGTGAAAGTCCCTGGCTGCCTCCCTAAACACGAGGAATAACCTCTCCGCTCCAATCATGCTGAAAATGGCTAATCCCCAGTTCCATATAATGAGACTCCTCCTAAGTTTCATCTCCTTTCGTGTACTCATCCACTTTTGAAGAACGAAACATAG
>JASGXE010012835.1:0-21476 GCA_030068105.1 Sinentomon sp. SZTP_YWyxl
AAGTTTGTGATTGTTGCAAGGATAATCTATCCACTAGTCTCTGTAAGCCCTCCTAGATAGCTTAGAGAGAAGAATAGGTATTGAGACTTTGTCAAGTGCCTTAACCAGGTCAATGAAAATTGCATCAGACTGACGACTCTCCGAGAGCAGTGGCGATGTCATGCACAAAACTGGTAAGCTGGGATTCGCAAGAGAACTTGCTGCGGAAACCGTGCTGATGCTGAGAGAAGAATTTTTGACCCTCGAGCAACCGATATAAATAGCCGGCTACCATCTTTTCCATAAGTTTAGCTGAAGAGCTGATAAGACTTATTGGTCGGAAGGAGGTTGTGGAGTGGAAAGAGGCTGGCCACCTTTAGCTCTTTCACATAAGAATTCAAAATCCATCTTGACCTGCTAGAGTTTGATGTTCAATTAGGTACTTTTTTGTTCTGATTGTCACGGGCCATTTTATGATTTTCCTAATGTTTTGGTAGGCAACTTCCAGGCATCAGAGGCCTTTACAGTACCTATTTAACATTATTGTGATCTTGCCTTCATTATGTTATGATGCTTCGACCTTACCAAAGTCTGGACCAAGATACCATAGGTAGGTAGGTGGGTTGTGGCTTTGCAGCATCATTTCTCTGATTCTGATAGAAGAGAGTTGTCTCCAGTCCTTCCTGAAATGCCTCGATTTTCAAGAAGGATGCCTATGAACTTGCCACACGAATTCCACAAGTTTACAAGAAACTGTTCCTATCTCAGAAGAATTTTCCAGGAGACGCTACATTCAATTGAAGAAGTGAGAAAGCTGGGTATACTGCCTCCAGGTTTGATGGATTTCATTTTAATTATCATTCGGTAGGCAGGCAGGAATGTTTCCTAATTAGGAATCGAATGCCTAGGTAGTTAACATGCTTCACCATTTTATGCTTTGATACTTGATAGGTACCTATCCCTTCCTGATTGGTAGGTACCTTTCCCTTCGTTTTCTGTGGGGAAGGTTCCAATGGCATGCTGCGATGTTCTAACAGACTTTAAAAAAAGTTTAAATTTTCATGCAATCGCTTGGAACCCAGCCTCAGAACCTCCCAGGATCTATGAGCGCTTTGTGACAAGGGCCTTTGGTACCAACGGTATTTTTGAATTCCGACACCCCTGGGTGCAACTCTGTGACTTCTCACCCCTGGTGAGAAGTCTGCAGTAACCCTGGAAAAACTTAATTAAATGCCCTGGAAAACTTAGGGAATTTCTTTTCAGGAAGTGCCTAATTGTTCGCTCCGTACCATTGTATGAAATATTCGCAACTGGCAGATAGCCCTATACCCCCTGAAATTTACTCCCAGTTTTTACGTATAGTGCCCATGTCTTGTGCACGTCTTAAGCAGGTATCTTCTTCTGTCACCGAAATTCTGAACAAGATGAATTTTTACATGCACTCTGGTTACGCCCATCAACTCTGTAGGTAGCCTACCTATGGTGACTGATAACTACCGACTGGGAGTTCTTTGCTCTTGTTTCCTTGAGTTTTGGGTTAGATAGGAGTTTCAGTTTCACGGTACCTACCTACCTCATGGGAATCTCTGCATTCCTACGCCACCACGACATTCTGAAATTGCAACATTTTTCCTCTGCTTAACTTTTCTGGTACCTAAGTCAAATTAAAACAACTTGTTTTCCACCAAGTCTAAGATGCCACATGTGGCGCTCTGCTTCCCACTGCAAATTGCCCAACACAGACCAGATGCAAGCATCTGGCATGGCCTCTCAAGTCCATGGTGCCTGCCACATTGGGTGCTCTGCTCGTACAAAATTTATGCCTCTGCTGCATCTCTGGTGGCTGGAATAGCAGGGTGCCAATGGTGGCACTCTGCTCTTGATGCCACTGCATTAGCATTGTAGGTAGATATCTGGTTTGTGCAGTGCATCAAAAAAGTGCCAATTTCTGCACTCTGGACTGGAAGAGGTTAAGAATCCTTTATTTTTACCTGCACAATTTGGATTTTTCAGATCTCTCTGTTCTACTTGATGTCGATGAGAATTCCATCAACGAAGTGAAATCGATCGTTGAGAAACCATTGGCCATCATCATTCTGGGAAAAAACTTTCACCAAAAAGCATCCATCGTTAACGAGTTATTCGGTGAACCAATTCTTCCGGTGGTCAGCGAAGCGTTTGGGAAGTTGCTCTCAAAGAGAAGAATTTGCTGCAGATACGGCGAATCTAGTCACATTAGTTTGAGCTTCGGCAACAATTACGAAGTTGTGGAACATGTAAATACTCGAGAGAACATTTGGCAATCCATTTTAGATATTGATGATATGCTCTCAAATTCCAACTGTGTAAGCAAATTTTTCTTTTCATCCTAAATAGCCCATAGGCTTACTATCTCGTAACAGATTTCTCACTAAAATTGAAAGAAAAAAATCAAACAAATTGACATTGCAAAGATGCGAAGGGCGGTTTTTAAGTTCTGTCAGGCCCCCTTTTTGAAGATATCTTTACGAAGGCTGTTCAAGTTCCAATGAGCTTTAGCCTGTTACACTTGTCCTGGTCTTTTCTTCTAGTGCACCCTTTGACATCGGTCGTTCAGTGGGCTCCAGGCAAAATTTCAATGCCATGATGTGCATAGTTTCGTTTCTGTTGTTGATTTAGCATGTCCGTCTCAGTTAACTGGCATTTTGACTGAATTTGTGCCAGATGCAGCATCTCATTCTGACATGATTTTTGACTCACAGAGGCCAATGAAAAAAAAGAAAGCATGATGGCCACATTCCCAGAAGCTGTGCGATCACGTTCCATAGTGAATGCGTCATCTGCAACATACGGGTTTGCCTCAACGCCCTTGTGAGGGTATGGGAACAGTTTTTTTTTTGGGTTCAAATGGGATCATTCTGGAGGGTTGACTAAACATGGAAAAATCAGGAACGGCCAACATCATAATTATGCTGGTCAGAAAGTAAGATAGAAAATGAATTGCGAAAGTTGAGGGAAGGCCCCGAAAGACAACCTTATCCTGGAAGACAACACCCCTGCTTTGTTGGGGTTGAAGCATGTCGACATCAGCATCAAAATACAGCCCAATCATCCATTTTTGTACACTGGCACCAGCATGTAAGTCTCTTTTCCCAACCTTGGCTGTAGAAAACTATTGGTGGCACCTCAAAAATGTCATGGAGCTGAAAGTGGCAGTGGACAAGTGGTTTTTGAAGCCTCATGCAGGCTTTTTCCGAAAAAAAAAAGCTGGTGAAACCGTTCCAGAGACGGCAGGTGACAATTTGGCAGGGAGCTAAACAGAGCAGGTCTTGATAGTTCAACAAATTTCAGCTCTGGAATACATCGATTTCTTGCCAAAGCTCATTGGAGCTTGAACAACCTTCGTATCATGGTGTTCCTTCTGCATTGGGTATTCACAGAAACACTTCTATTTATTCGTAAAAAGTGGATACCTCCAGTCCATTCCAAACTTGATGTCCTCTGCGGGTTGAATGAACTCCGTATTGATGATAAATGATGGGAGTGAGCGGGGTATCAAAAGCAGGGGCAGTTTGCGTCCGCAATGTGCTCAGCACGAAATAGCGAATGTTCAGTTTTTGAATTTTGAAGACAAAAGGGAAAGTGGAGCTTCTTGTTTTGAGGGTCAGGATTTTTCCAAAAAAAAAAAAAAATTTCACAATTTTTTTTTCAAAAACATAAATTATTTCCATTTTTCGAGAATGTCAACCGCATCCCCCCAGATTTTTGCGTGAATGCTGAGGCAATAATTATCACCTGGCTTGGACGGACAGCTCAACTGCGCCATGTCATACTCTGCCATTAGACATCATTGTATCGGAACCAGTAGAATGCGCTTCCTTGATCCAAATTGTTTACCATAGATTTTAGTATGAAATATAATAAGATGATTGGAAGTACAATTTCAATTTCAAAATGCCCTTTTTCCCCGATTTGCCAAGCGATTGTCATTGATCCCGGATGGAAAACTGATTTTCTTGTTTGGCCCTCCGTTTCTGAGGCCCAAATACCGCATTTAGTTTCAGAAAAAGTTAAATAAATGCTTCGGAAAATTTCGAAAAATTGAGCCGGAATTTGGACATCCCTGGCTTCATTGTGCGAGATTTCATTTTGAAATCCAGAGGACATCAAATTCGGAATGGACTTTAACTGATGAATATTCCAGCATTGGCACCTTCAATCAATCCTTGAAGCCCAGTCATCCTTGTTAATCATTGCTTTCATGTTCGCAATGCTGGTGTCTTTGGATGGCGGGTTCTTCAAACTCATTTGATCGCATGCATGACGTTGCTCCTCATCCATCAACCTTTGGAAGCTCCCCTCCAGTCTTTGGGTGCAGAGAGAGAACCTGCCAAGCGGATTCCCTGGCCTTCATGATGGATTGCAACTTACAAGCGATGGTTTCGTAAAGGACGGCAGTAGAGGGCCGAAGGGCATAGTTGGCAATCTACCCATTCGTGACATACACAGAACGCTTTTGCATACGTTTTTGTGCAGAAAGGGCCAGCGGATGCGCTTGAGCATTGCAATATGTTCAGTGATGTGTTTAATTCTCGGTGACCATTTTTCCAGATGAACTCATGTTTCAGATATGTCAAGCCAACGTGTTTCAATCCAGATAGATACCTACCTACCTGATTTAGATTTAACTGGCTTCGTTGATGTACCCAACTTCGCCCGAACGAATGAGTTCCTTGACTGAGAAACAGACAGAGGTGAACCACGCATTCTGATGCCATGTTCACGTCAGAAGGCCGCAGGGTTGCAAAAAAAACGCAACATTTGAAAAAAAAAACAAAACATTTGTTTTAAAACAAAATTGGATGTTTTAAAACACTTTTTTTGTTTTAAAACAGCTAGAAAAAAAAACTTGTTTTAAAACATGATTTTTGTTTTAAAACAAGGTGTTTTAAAACAAATATTTTTTCCTTTTTCTTGTAAAACTTTGAGAGAAGCCTGGAGTGAATGCAGCAACATACCTTGGGCAGTATGCAGGCAAAAACAAATCGAATTTGCTCATTGGTCACTGCCAGATTCCATATCATTCTGTGCACACAATGCACGTCTAGCTCCACAACTTCACTCGTGGATCGATGTGGCGGGTACTTGAATAAACTCATTTGATGTGCTGGAATTTGCATCAATGGTTAATGTTCGGGATTCGGGGTGCGTAAATATTCCTGGAGATATTCCAAAATTCTTGGAATGTTCGTTGGATTCTATTCATTTCTATTTATTTATCATTGTTCAAAAAGTCAACAAAATAGCAAAAATTATGATGAAATACAATCCAATTATCACCAACCATGGCAAATTTTATCATTAACCATTAGGTACAATTTTGTGATGGTGATGACAAAGTAAGAAATACCTTTGTTAAACAACTCACCATGGGCCATACCCCAAGAGAAAATTGTTCAGGTGACAGGTGTTGATAAAAGCTTAAATATTTCCTAATTCCTCGTACACATCCTCTATCGTTTTGTTTTCCTGTTTGTTTTTGAGTGTCAAAAGTTCAAAACTAAAGGGAATTAAATTTTGAGAATTATTTCAATGAAAATTGCCCGTCAACAAGTGGCAAGTCAAGTGCAATGCTTCCTGTTCCAAGTTATGTTCCCAAAATCATGAAAAATATTTGACAATTCTTGTTTTAAATATTACACCATTCAAATAGGCACCCAGCATTTGCTGGACTCATAGGTATTTCTCTTCCAATCTGGTTGTTTTTTTTTTTTTTATGCGAGTGCCTTGGTATGCTGTTCCGTTTTAACTCTCTACTAGGTATCTCCCTTCTTAGTCATTAACAGTACCCACCTACCGAATGCCTTGGCCTATTTTAAGTACCTATTTTATTTGCATGGGTCCCTGTTTTTATTTTCCTTCCATCCAAGATCATAAAATGCATGTGTTGTGTTTGATGCTTTGGTCATATCATTTGTGGTGGGATAATAATCTCTCAAGATGTTACCAGACAGAAACAAACACTTGCCAATGAGTCCTATCAAAATCCTGTTTTTCTTCTAATATCTGATCACCTGCCTGCTCCTTCTTCATGGTGTTTCGTGTTTCAAGGTATTTATTTGGTTTCTGGCAACTGAACTGGAAAATCATGACAAATGGCAAACCATTCGCGGTTTAAAAATAAATAAAGTTCATGATCATGATCAAAAATAGAAATAGGATAGAATAGAATGATGTGGATGTTCCCAAAGTTGAACCAAAAGGAACATTGCCATGTTCTTGGGAACAACATAACGACACTGGGTGACAACATGGAATTTTGCTATGACCTGTGACATTCCTTTCAGAATCTTTCGATTTTGGGTACAGATGCAGATGTGCATCATAGAAACTGGTCGAACATAAATGCAGTAGAGAACATTTAAACAGTCGGCCATGTTGTAGGTATTGTCTGTCACATGTTTTGAATAGGCCTATCCATTGTTTTTTCTTGCAAGTCATTTTTCAATGAAATGAGCACACCATCAAGTGGTTGGTTAATTTCGAGGGTGTGTGAGATTTTGAGGTTTGTGATAGTGTGACGTGGACATGGCTATGGAGTGAGGAAAGGCAAAAAACTATGGAAAAATGAGAGATCGGAGTGATTTTGATGTTCCACATATTCAGTGGAACTTAATCACAAGACAGCTGATGTTGATAAGAAAGTAATTGTGAACATGATCAAGGCAACCTGGAGGAAAATTCAGTTTTGTTCGTTATTTTTCAAATTATTGTGCTTTAGACTTTAGTACCTGCCATTTACCAAGGTAAAAAACGATTTGTTCGGTGAAATTTGTTCAGTAAAATTATTTTTTTCATCATTTGTTCATCTTCTGATTCATTTCTGAGTAGGTAGCTAGTGCCATTTTGACCTGCAAATAGACTAGGTAGAGGTGACATTTAACATAATTGGTGCATGCTTCTTTTTCAATTTTAGAAACAAAAAAAACATGTTTTTTTAACAAAATTAAATTTTTTTGAAAATGTTACTGATGTCAAAATTAGCCAATTTCCAAAGGAAAAATTTGTTTAAAAACAATTTGATAAAAAACACCTGTTTTTGTTTTAAAACAAACTGTTTTAAAACAAAAATGTTTTTTTTCAAAGCCTTGTTTTAAAACGTGTTTGGAACAATGTTTTAAAACAATTTGTTTTAAAACAAACAACCCTGGAAGGCCGTGTTCATGTTGGAAAGCTACTGCTGTCACATGTGTTGAAATTGCGCAATAAAATGCCACAGACTTCATCATTGCCGGTTCCGATGCCAGTTGCGACCTTTTTTTTTTCTCTTCACTTGCCGCCAACAAGTGCTTCATGGGTTAGGCCTTGCATTCTTCCCCTGCTGCTGCACCAAACTCTGCCCATACGCCAAATGGGTACAAAATTGGCCAGCCCACACACCCAACACCTAATGGCATTGAGCAATTTTCTACTCCGGTCGTACCGACTTTGTTTGCTGGTATATTTCCTTGGCCATACTCCGTATGAGACTGTTGAGAGAGACTCCATTACACCACTGGGGCACCAGGCATTCAGTAAAAAGTTCATTACGAGTTAGTGGTTTTGGCCCAGTAAAAGGTTTGATGTCACAGAACGGAAAAACTGAAAAAACTCACATTCAATGGGGTAGGTGCCAACTGTTACAATTCGGCATTTGCACATTTTTCATAGATTTTCATGAAATTGGGTTTTTCTACTCGTGAGCCTGAAATGTTCTTGCTCTGTCGAAACAGGAACCTCGTCAAAGTAGGTAGGGGAGAGTCCAGAACAATGGGACGGAAGGTACGATGGGACAATTTAAAATTTTGTCATATTTCCATAAAAAATGCAAAGGTTTTTTGTTTTAATAAATAATATTATGAGTAGAGAAGAGTATTTTGAAATGGTTGAATGACGCATTTCTGTTTTGCAGGATAAGCTTTTTGCTGTAGGAAAGATCTTGTTGAAGAAAAAATCAAAATTTGCTAGAGTGGAATTTGATGCTGCAGTTGATGGAAGATCTCATTTATTGGTGCGGTCTGATTGCATGGATCTCTGCAGAGGGATGTTGACAACAAGTCGCCCATGTCGTGTCCACTGTTGTAACAAGCTATGAGGTGTCAAATGCCCAATGTCACATTGTTCCAGCAATCTTCTTAAAACTGCAGGTCCAATGGGACAAAAATGGTGTTTTTAAAAAATTAAAATTGTGGAAGTTTTTCAAAATTTCGTATAGAATGTGCTTTCACCATGATACGATTTGCGAACATTCCAAATTATGTGTAAAGAGGCCAGAAGCTTAAGCAAAATCTGTGGGTTTAATATAAGAAGGTGAAACTTTATCCCATTGTACCTTCCATCCCATTGTTCCTGACTCTCCCCTACCTATCAATCATTTAGCATAAAAATGCATTCATTATTTTCAATTTAGTGGGCCCGACTTGTTGAATTCAGTTGCACAAGTTCGCTTTGCTGTGGAAAAAGTGCTCCTGGCACTAACACCTCCCCGAGTTTCATAACATCGAAGAACTCAATAAATCAGGTTATTTTTTGTTATTTCAGAACCTTGATAAAAAAGTATTGGCAGTTGTTTTGCATGTTTTTTCCCGCCGTAAAATCAGCGTGCGCTTGGATATGATGATTGGAAATGTCTTCTGCCTGCAATACAGAGTTGTTTTCCACAATTGCGAATCCGTACCTATTTATTTTCAGGCAGATTCACCATCAGAAGCTGGAAATTTCGATGAAACTCAAGGCTATCTGGATATCCAAATTCGCCAACCGCTGCTATGTGATCATGTTAAAATCTTCATACCACCTAATGATCCAAGCAGCCAGTTCAGTATTACGAATCCAAATACACTTAAATTCTATGCCAATAACGTGTTACCAATAATTATATATTCCGTCGTTGATAATTCGTTATCTAACCAGGTTAGTCGTTTTGTTTTATGGCATTTTACTTTTAAAATGGTGTGTAAAGATGTGAAAAATTTCTAAGCAACACCTACCTACTTGTCCTTGCGGGGTGACAAGTTCAGTACCTACCCATAGTAGGTATAATGTGCAGAACAATCTCGATATTCCAGAACCCCATCTTCTCCAGATCGCTTTTCAGCTTCGTTTTTATAAATTCAATTCTACAGCACGGTGCACGCATACATAAACATATATTTCTATGATTCTTTAATCGCACAAAATGTAAAGCGTACCTATCGCTTTTCCCATGTATTTTAATTACCTAGGTAATCCAAATGGGATAATTTGTGCAAGAAAACATGCCCAAATCTTTGTGTCCCCATGTATTTCTGAAATAATTTGAGCACAGACATACAGAAAACCCCGCTCATACTGAAAATTCGATTTTTGGACGCACCTGGTTTTTATTAATCCAGATAATCGAGATCGCACTGTATTAAAAAAAGGTAAAACTTTACAAGATAGAGTACATTTCGTGTGACTGAACTTCCAGGACATGATTTACAGGTTCTTTTCGTTATTTCTCAATTAAAGTAACCAACCCTGACCTGATCCAGTTTTCCCTCAGATGTTTCTTTTTTTTCTGCAAATTTGGGAAAAGTTTTTTTTTTCATGTATTTTTTCCAGCCAATGTTTTTTTCTGTTTTTTTTTTTCGGAGAAAGAACAAAAGCGTCTTTTTGTTTTTTTTTTTTCTTGAAAAAAAAAATCATTTTATTCTAGTCTTGGCTCTTCTTTGCTGATGGAGTATCAAAATCTGTGAGAATTCGATCCCAATCTTCAGTCTCTGTCTGTGTTGACACCATGACAAACCAGCTGTTGTTATGATCATTTTCCTGACCCAGTGATTGTGCAATATGAATTGGACCTATTACGTTAGGTACCTACTTTGTACAATTCAACATTGTCCAGTGCCATTTATCAGTGGATTTTGCCAATGCCTTTTGGTTTAGACACCCATCATTGTTGGTTTCCAGATTGGACATTGCTTCAACAGTAAATTTAATCGAATCTCTGTTGAACCTCAAACTGGTGTTGCTTCATTCCAATTTTTTTTTGTTCTCTTTTTTTTTCAGGAAGTTGATGATCTCATTTCAATCCGTCTCACATTTCCAACAATCCCCTTTTTCTTCGTTTCCATTGGCAAGACATTGCCACTTTATGCCAACGAATTGACTGAATCTCAACAGGATGCCATTGTCTCTTTGTGCAATGTCACGTCAGGCGATGAAGAGACCGTCCCCTCCAGTCCAACTGATTCCCCATCTGTGACAACCCCACTGGAACCCTCTCCTGGAACTTCAGAGAAGAGAAGCAATCGTGGCAATAGTTTTAACAAATCATCGATGTCCGATTCTAGTCTCATAAACCTACATGCACAGATCAGTTTGATAGATCAACCACGGAAAATGGGTTTGTTTCTATTACCTATATTGGTTTTTAGAGTTCCCCCAGTCAGGGAAAGTCAGGGAATCACATCAAAAGTCAGGGAATTGCTCAAAAATATGTTATAAGTCAGGGAAAATCAAGGATCATAAGCATCCCCTGGAGCCTTAAAATGATAGAGAAACAAAATTTTGAAGCCAAAATTGAACACCCAAATTTCTAAATTTCTTCAGCTTCTTGGGACTCCATCCCCCAGACCACCTCAATCCTGCCGGAGACCGCCGATTGGAACCTCGCTGAGGCTCCGAAGCAGACCCCGTGAGGCCTGCGGCAGCTTTTGACAGTGACACTTTATTTTGCTAAGGCAGAAAAATGGATCACCAAATGGTCAGGGAATCACATCAAAAGTCAGGGAAACTCAGGGAATTGCTCAAAAATATGCTATAAGTCTAAAGTCAGGGATCATAATGATCCCCTGGAGCCTTAAAATGATCGAGAAACAAAATTTTGAAGCCAAAATGAACACCCAAATTTCTAAAGTTCTTCAGCTTCTGGGGACTCCATCCCCCAGACCACCTCAGTCCTGCCGGAGACCCCACCCATTGGAACCTCGCTGAGGCTCCGAAGCAGACCCCATAAGGCCTGCGGCAGCTTTTGACAATAACACTTTATTTTGCTAAGGTAGAAAAATGGATCACCAATTGTCGGGGAAAGTCAGGGAAATGGCTCGGCAAAATTTTCAGGGAAATGAAATTCAAAAAAGTTGTGGGAACCCTGGGTTTTGAAAAACCCTCTCCTTTTGTTGTGATCCTCAATTACATGGTGACGGCAGATTCCTGGTGTGGCCTTTGAACCTCCAATTTTACTCTCATATTTGCCTTGGGAATTACTCCCTTCTTTTTATAACTGTTTACTTCAACATCTGTGGAATCACTCCCTTCGTTTAACAAACTGTTCACTTCAACATCTGTGGAAATCAATCGTTTAATAAACTGTTTACTTCAACATCTGTGGAGATCAAATTATGTCTGGCACCACGATCGTTTCACAAACACTGTAATAAATAGTCACCAGGATTAGTTACCAGGATTAAGGCCATTGTAGGAATATATGTCAAGATTTGCTGTCGACGTTTCGACCCCCTGGGCTGGAGTCGCAAAACACCACATCGGAACACATCTCGCATCATCGGACTTGAAAAGACCCCGGTCGCAGGGGTCGAAACATCGTCAACAAATCTTGACATCGATCCCAACCAAGTACTTAACTATTTATGGCAACATCTTTGGGTTCTTTTGACCAAATAATTTGTGACGAGAGTGACGCATTGTGTCCTGTGTTACAGGCGCACTTCCTCGATGCTTGAAATGCAAAGAAGGCACACTGACTCATAATTAAAGAAAATTTAGCACTATAGTGACGCATTGTGTCCGTTACAGGCCTTCTCGATGCTTGAAATGCAAAGAAGGCACACTGACTCATAATTAAAGAAAATTTAGCACTATAGTGACGCATTGTGTCCTGTGTTACAGGCGCACTTCCTCGATGCTTGAAATGCAAAGAAGGCACACTGACTCATACATAATTAAAGAAAATTTAGCTTGTCAGTATGCATGCCATGCATTAGCACATCATGGAAATTGCAATGTCATTTTTTTCATTGTAGGGGACACAAAACTCTCTGAAGAGGAAACTCTCTCCAAAGTAAAATGCCACCTTTCCGACAGATGCCACAAACATACAGGGTGTCCCAAATAAACTTTACAACTCGCCACGAAACATGGGCGACATAGCCTGGCGAATTACCCAGTGACCCAGTCCCAAACCTCCACCAATTTTGAGCAAAATTTGCCATTCTTTCGATTTTGACTCAAAAGATAACTAAGATCCTTTCTCTTCAAGCGTGCGTTAAACTGTTCAGAATTCCACCTGCAACCACATGAAATACCAACAGTACGGAGTGAAATGTCAGTTTGTAAAATTTATTACCAGTTTGTCTTTTCCTTGGAGTCGCTTGATTTGTAAACTTTGTCGATTTTTATCTTCATGTGGTGTATGCATTGATCAGTCTGCTTTACTCTGAGACTGCACTTTCATTTCCAGGTTTACATGCTCAAATCAATTTACTCTGCGGGAAGCGATCACGTCGTCTGGCCTCAATGCCATTCAGTGTACTTGTTCAGGGGTTTCCAGATTTTCGAGCAAATTTTCCGCATTTTACAAGAAGGGTGCTGCAGAATCATCTTGTATTTGCTGCTACTGTTCTCGGTGAGGTTGGTCATCATCTGCCACTTTTTCTCCGTTAGCGATCACATTTTACACATTACAACGATGCCAGGTCCAGGCTTTTGGGCTTTTTACATTGGAAGTAGTTCTTTCAGAAGACTTAACCGTCCTGGCTGGATTTGAGCTCTCCTTCTAAGTTTTGAATGTTGATCAGTTCCTGATGCTGGCTTACCCTGGAATGGTGCTTAAATGCAATTTTCTTTATTTAAATATGTCTTACATTGATGTTTTTTGCGAAATACTATGTAAATGAAACTCAAGTGTGGGTCACTTTGCTAATCCAGGAGCACCATATTGAACATTGCTGTAGAGTTGGTGGAGGTACTAAAAATCAGCGTATGGCCCATTCTTTTGCCAAATCTGCGGCAAATGGAGGGAGTGCATTAACACTGAAATTTTGACCAAGTCCTGATTCCTTTTCCTGAGTTCTCATTCCTTTTCCTGTGTTCTCATTCCTTTTCCAAAGTCTTAATTCCTTTTCCAGAGTTCTCAGTCCTTTTCCAGAGTTCTCATTCCTTTTCCAAAGTCCTAATTCCTTTTCCAAAGTCCTAATTCCTTTTCTTGAGTTCTCATTCCTTTTCCAAAGTTGTTCTAATTCCTTTTCCTGAGTTCTCATTCCTTTTCCAGAGTTCTCATTCCTTTTACAAAGTCCTAATTCCTTTTCCAGAGCTCCCATTCCTTTTCCAAAGTCCTAATTCCTTTTCAAGAGTTCTCATTCCTTTTCCAGAGTTCTCATTCCTTTTCCAAAGTCCCAATTCCTTTTCCTGAGTTCTCATTGCTTTTCCAAAGTCCTAATTCCTTTTCCAGAGTTCTCATTCCTTTTCCAAAGTCCTAATTCCTTTTCCAGAGTTCTTATTCCTTTTCCAGAGTTCTCATTCCTTTTCCAAAGTCCTAATTCCTTTTCCTGAGTTCTCATTCCTTTTCCAGTTCAACGCTCATTCCTTTTCCAGTTCAACGGAGTTCTTGTTCATCTTGCATTTGCCATCCCACTGTTCTTCATTCGCCATCTTTACCTTCCTGTCCATTTTGTGTTTGCAGATTCATGCAAAGTGCCTTCGTGCATTTGTTTTGTTGGCATTCGATATGAGTCGTGATCTGCAAATAACTCCCAGAAGACTGGATTACACGAGGCTGAAAGAAGAGGAATTGTTTAATTCGTTGCTGTTGATAACCAATAAGAAGCAAGAGGAAATAAGGAATCTTATTTCAACGACCATGCTGGAATTAAAGGACTACTTGCTTGACAAAGCACAAAATCATCAGTTCAGAAGTAAATTTATTTATTTTTTTATTTCCGTATTTTACGCATCAGCACAAACATGGTGTAATTTTACATTGTTTTTTGCGCTCAACCAAAATTAAAAGCATTTAGGGGAACTCATGAAAAAAAAACAAAAAATCTGCAATTAGTGAGTTTTTGCAAATAACTTGCGTAAAGTAGAATAAGAACATTTTGACCAGCATTTTCCCCATAAAACATAGTACTGGTCCAATCGTGATGAAATTTTGTATGATGGTGAAGGAAGCATCAAAGAAACTGGTGACATAAGCCGTTTTCAGGATTTTCGATGTCCAAACTGGGCTGCGCCGAAACGGCCAAAATGCTACTAAATGCAGTTTCTGGCAGCAAAAGCCCATGCAACTCCAAGAGCATGAAAAAAATGTAAAGTTTGGCTCTCCCTCCAGCAAGAAATTTTACATAATGAATGGTGCCATTTTTCGACATTCCGCAGAGAAAACTCACCGAGATATGTTAATAATTCTGGGAATGTGACTTTACGGTGAACAGCATTTCATAAAATTGGAGAAATAGAGAAGTATTGCTTGCAGGTTCATGGTGTTCGTTTTGAAGTTACTGCTAAATGGCCAGACCAACGCAAAATGTACCTGTAACTAGAAAACCAAGGAAATATATAAACAAAATTTGTAGAATGCGAAATGTGGGGTATGAGTTTATTTACGGAAACATTTCAATGCCAAACTCGCATTGGGTGTGCAGACACTCTAACATCGACATTTCGAATCCAACGCCGACGACTTGTCAACTTCGAAACAGCCTTTTTGTCGAGCAAATTTCACTGCCATCAGAGTGAAAGCCCACAAAAAAACTGTCCTAAAACAACAAATTAACAGCAACCACGGAAACTCAATATGAGAGTCAGCTGTGTCATGAGAATCACAGGAGCTGCACAATGAGAAAGGCAGAACACCATCCAGTCTCAATTTCCAACAGCAGCATTTCCGTCTAACTATATCGGCGCCCCGACGGGGTTATTCTTATCTGCGCAATGGCGAAGCTGGCGCAAGCAGCTTGCGCTGCTGGAGAGCTATGTTGTCCCTTTTTCTTCTTCTATGATAAAACTTAATGGACAAGCTTAGTATAGTGAAACCTAAGGTGTGAACCCAAGTCAGATGTCGAAAGTGTTTTTCTGTACTGAAATCTGCAGGTCTTGCAGATCCATTTATGGGCTCTCCGAAAAAAATGATTAGGAGCCTCCACATTCAAAATCGTAATTTCGAGCCCTCCCAGGAGCGACATGCGGTGATTCTCATGAGCAAGGAACTCCGTCGTGAAAAACCATACCAACATGATGCGGTGGCTGGGACGCTCAAATACCAAAACATCCCCAAGGGTGCTGTGTAGTTCTGCTCACCGAATGCTAGAATGGTCGGATTTCAGCTGGATATTGCTGATGCGATCATGTGAGGCATCTGTTGCTGGTGCCCCAGCGAAAGCAAATGTCTCTGGCCTTAGCATCGCGTCGAGTCGTTCTAGAAACCTTCATTCTGCGTTGAAAATATGGGGTCCATTTATTTTCCTGTTTTCTTTTTTCTCAACGCAGGTGCTGTAAATTTCGACTCGCCATCGCCTGGTTCTCAGCAATTGCCGTCCGTAAGCAAAATGCTTCAGATGTGCACGTCCGAAATCAGGGAGCTGGTATTGAGCGAACTGAACAAAGCAATTGCTGGAAAGTTGATCGGATCAATTGACTTCCTGCGTGATAGTTTCGTTGGCACTTTGCAAAGGTGTTTAGAAAGTCTGGAGCAGGAGAAAAATATCTACAACAAAGATGATTGCAGGGGAGGAGCATTGGCTAGTGAATCCCTCAGGCAGGTTAGTTTACCATCTTGTCCTAATCTGGGATGTTTTAACTCGCGCTTGCTGTTCAGTTTTTCACCAGGGGATGATGATAGGAAGATAAAAAATTGGCATACTGATGTAAAAATTGACACCCACATTGACTGATGAAGCCAAAAATTCATGTAATGGGTCAAAGTCTTTCCCATTCCATATGCATACAATTTACGAAAATAAACAATTTTAATTAAAAAAATAAAAATAAAAAAAAAACATTACGAAATTTACTCGTATTCCTTGTTCAAAAGTCACATGAATGCATGAATCTGTATTTTGGTGCGTTTCCCCAATCATCATACATACATTGAACAATGAATTGTCTAAACTATAGCATTACACAAAAAATAAGTAAACCAGGCTCAATTTGTCTCCAAGACAAGCATGAAAGTGACCATGTAACTGCAGTTTCTGAGTGAACTTGACGATTTGTCAAGTCAAATGTTTCTTGAAAAACTGGCTTCATCAGTCAAAAACTCTTACCTTTTTGGCCAACTTTCGTGAAAACATGATATGATCATGAAAGTACGTCCTCTGCTTTCTGCAGAGTAGGGATCAAAACGTTTCCACTTATTGACACATTATTTCGGAATAGCTCAAAAATCCACGACGTAGGATGCCAAACTTTTGTGTCCAAACTGTGCTCTCCAAAAATTTTTCCTGATGACGTTATTCCAGTGGAAAATGGTGCAATTCCATTGCCTTCTACGTTTTTTTCCCAACAGATCTTAATGGCTGCCTACCATGTTGAGCTAACAGTGCAGACATCATCATTTCTCCATTCCCTCTGGGAAAGAATGAAACACCTTCTTCAGACCTTGCCACTGCAGATATTACCTTGGAAGACGAAGCCAAACTTCAACGAACAATGGAAGAGACAAACAGCTGAGGAGATGCTCAATTCGTTGAGCGAAGCCAAGTTATCCAAAAGTATTTGCTCACAGGTTGATTAATCATTCATTTCTTGCAGCTATTTATTTTTCAAGTTACCAGGACGTAGCATAGACTATGCTACCCCTCCCCGAACCCTGCCCCGGGGGATGCCCCCTCCCCGAAACCCTGCCCCGGCAACGCTTCGTCGTGGGCGGCATTTCGACTTCAGACCTGCAGTTCGTCACGCCCTGAAGCCGGCCCTGAGCATTGTTTTGTGGTGATGCAATCACGTGACTCACGCGTTGGTTCGTGTGTGTTGCCTCCGTTATTCCAGTCGAAATAAAAAGTGCCGCTTGCAGCAAAGTTTGAAGAGGAAAACTTTATTTTCCAAAGTTGAGTTTTGTAAACTTGCATCGTTGCCCCATGTGTTCGTGAGCAGTACAATTCAGTCTGATTTATGCACATGGGAGGACAGGCCATCTTTGCCAGGTGGTTACTTGTTCAGAGCATTTTGCAAGTTTGGCTGCCTCCACATTTCTTGTTGGTACTCAACAAAATTTTGGCAAAAAAATATTGCAAAAAAGGTCAAATTTCTCATCATGGGTGTATCATGTGCAATATACTGGACAATTTCAAAGGAAATAGCTGTTCCTATTATTCCACAAAACCCTACATCGTATTTTCTTTTTTATTGCTTCTTACTAGTTCCGTGAAAAGTTGAAAACTTCGCACGATGTGTTCCAGCAGTGCCTTGTTCAGTTGCGTGACAAGCATCACAACAGACTTGAGAGAACTGAGGAGAACAGAATACACTTGAGAACTGCTATTGCTCCGAAATTGGCTCGACTCTCTTTGGAGAACACATCACTGAGAGACATGGTTCTCTACGGTTGGTCATTTTTAACCTTCGATATTTTTTAAGGTTTTCTAAGCTGGTTTAATTCACAACTCTAATCGAGTGAAGGTTTGTCACTTTCTCTTGCACTGTCGCTCGGAACTGTAAAGGTTCGCTCTTATCATAGTAACCAATTGCTCACTTTCCAAGACCGTCTTCTATTTCTGGCAGTTCATCGTTAGGCATCCCAGTGTTCGGAGTGGACTCCAGTACGAAGGAGAATTGGATGGCGGATGTGGATTAGGATGGAAAAGTTGTCACTTGAATTGGTGGCTTGTTTGAGCTGCTTTGGCCACTTTGCTCCACGAAAAAATCCATTTCGTTGATCTTTCTCTTTGTTTTGGTTCCAGAAATCAGTTAGCTGTGATTTGTTTTTTCTGGGAGCCTGTGTTTATCTTTCCTAGCCACTCAACGACGCATAACCGATCAGATCGGAGTTCAAGCTGCAAATGTTGTCCGCCACCGCTCCGATCTGATCGGTGAATTCAAAAACCCTCACGACTGCAGCTCAACCGATCTGATCGGATCGGAAATGGAGATGCCTGCGGAAAAGCGTTTTTCGTTGATATTTGCGGCAGACACGCAGGGCGCATTTTAAATTATTCGATTTCGGCGGTCTTTTCCGACATCAAAGTTTTTGGTTTGACAAAAATATGGCAGCGTCGCTCGGAGATATGCGAATTTGAAACTGTGCGCATCAGCTGGGACCGCCGCCTCGTGTTTTCAGCCATTTTGCGTTCTTTTTGTTTGCGATTTTCCTCACGTGTGATGCATTTTGGAATTGTTTCTGGGATTTGTGGGATTTTTTGCGTTGAATTCTTGAACTGAGGTGCTTCTGTGGGATTTTATTAGGCTCAAACTGTTTTGACGAGCGCGACATTTTTCTAATTTTTTATTGCGACAAGTCACGAAATTCTTCCTGTTGGTCACCGCGTGTCATGACATTTTTAGTTGTGCTAATAAAAGGCTTAGAGTGGCTAGTTGGCGCAATCAAAGCATACGAATATTCCCAGGGAATTCGGATCGCTGGTAGTCTCTGTCCCACTCCCATTTCTCCATTGTTTTCCTATTTCTAGGCCTGCCGCAGTTGGGCATGGAAATAGGTCGTGGCCAATATGGTGTTGTATACAGTTGCGAACATTGGGGTAGTTACGGCCCTTACGCCATAAAATCGGTTGTCCCACCGGATGAGAAACATTGGAACGATTTGTCAATGGAGTTTTATTATACAAGGTTTGTAAAATGGTGTTCCATTTCATTCCCAAAAAAATTGAATTTCAACCTCGAGGTTACTGCCTATCCTTCAGTGGCTTTTGAAGATTGTGATTTGCCTTACCGAGCTGTTTTTCAGATATTTCTATGCTGACTTGTGACCTTTCCCCTGGCATGACCTCAGCCAATCTCACCAGTGTCATTGTTAAGTGGTCATTGAAGTGTGACTGGTAGGTCCAGTTAAACAAATGTTTTTCGTGTGTGTTGTTCTCATCTTTTATCATTTTTCACTGGTCAAATACCTGAGCCCGTGCTCGATGATATAGTCCTGATGAAATCGAAGCTTGACTGGGTTGGAGAGCTGTCGGAATATTTTCTGTGATCCTTTTAGACTACTAAATGTTTTTCAATTATTGCTAACATAATTTGCTCAAATTTTAACAGTCAGTCATGCTCATCACAAATTCAGTAGATGTTGATGAAATCGGGCCTTGCTTCAGGATGCATATTTGTGTTCCACTGAAGCAAAAGGTGTCGCGGTTTAGTTCTGCAACCCACCTATTAGAGATTGAAAGTGCACAATCTAAAACTCTTTTCTCTTTTTGGATTTTATTGTCTGTGGCCATCTTTTTGGTGGAGCACAAATGCAAACATTACTCCCTGGATGGAAACTTCTGTCCAGGCAAAAATCTGCAATGTGTCAGCAAACGTTTGGGGTGATACTTGCACTGAAGGCTTGAAGACTCTGAATGCATCCTCGAAAAGGTTTTCAGTGTCAGCAAACGACATAATGTTATCTTCCTTTTTTGGTCTTGGACAGGAGCATACCGGAGCATGAACGCATCGTTAGTATTCGTGGATCTGTGATAGACAGCAATTATGCTGGTGGAAGTGCTTTGGCAGTGCTGTTGATAATGGATCGTTTGACGCGTGATCTCCATTGTGCTCTGAAAACCGGTCTCAACTGGTTTGAGAGGCTACAAATTGCACTGGACGTGGTGGAAGGCATTCGTTACCTCCACTCTCAAGGGTTGGTTCACAGGGATATCAAACTGAAAAATGTTCTGGTACGTTTAGACGAGACAAGTTTTGCATGATTTTTGTGTTTCGAGTCACGCAAGTCGGTTGTTTTTCCACCGAGCTATGTTCTCTTATTTTCTTAACATAATATTTAATTCTTTGTGGGGTTTTTAAAAAAACACCATGCCACTCTGCGTGCAAACCAATATCTAATTGAATTTTTTCGTATCATTTTATAATCAATAATTTGTTTTCAATTTGGTGAGTTATCTTTGCCTGATGGTCCTCTGCAATGCATATTCGGGTTAAAATCAATAGTTATAACATTTGCAAGCAAACTGGTAAAAGTACCTGCATTTTGCATATCTTTTTGCCAGCTTTCTTGAGGCTACAAATGTAATTTTAACGGATATGATCTTGCCAAGGTGTTGAGCATCGAAACCGACGGTCCAACAAGCGCTATGATCGCCTTGGTTCTTTTCATGTCAACCAATCTTACTAAAATGATTTTGTAGCACTGTGTTACTTCAACAGGTTTGCTTTACTCCCAATGCAATAAAGCCTTTTTGCCACCCTAACAATGTGTTTGCATTTTTTTACTTTCACATTTAGCTTGATTCCTACAACCGTGCCAAACTGACCGATCTCGGTTTCTGTAAACCTGAAGCAATGATGTCTGGAAGTATTGTTGGCACACCAATACACATGTCTCCCGAATTGTTCTCTGGCTATTACGATAACAGTGTTGATATCTATGCATTCGGCATACTCTTCTGGTACATTTGTACAGGGAAGGTGAAATTGCCTTACATATTTGAGCAGTGCCAAAACAAAGAACAGCTCTGGAACAGTGTTAGACGAGGTGAGAATGCACACAGTGTAGCTACCTACCCGCTCTTCAATGATTATTGCTTCTAACCCCGGTAGTGTTCGTAAATTCCCGGGAATTAACTTTGAGGGATATTCCTTCTTCGGGAATTTTCGGAATATTCCCGGGAATGTTGAGAACATTCCCGGACATTTTGGGAATATTCCCGGGAAAATTCCAAATTTTTGAGAATATAACTGGGAATTTTGGTAATATTCCCATGTATTTTAATATGATTTTCCTGTGGGGACTTCACTTTTGATCAAACTCAAGTCGTTCATGGTTGTTGAAGAAGATCATCACATTTTGCCATTTTCATTATACAAGCAACCTCGGATAAAGTTCTGCTTTTTGTGCAAAAGTTCCCGGCCAGTAAATCAAAGAAAATATTGTGTTTATTCGCTTGGTTATTTTCAAAATTTGTGTTCAACTACTCGCTTTCAAGAATGTATTATGTGGGAACTTACCGATCTAGTTATTTTGAAGTTTTAGTGAAGAATGCTCGGGATTTGTTTCCATGTTGGTGTTTAGAATCTTTTCAATGCTAATTTTTTATTTACAAAAAGTTCTTATTCTTCTAAAACTTATTTCTACAAGTATTAATAATTCTACACAAATTTTTCACAACTACAAACATCTACATTCTACAAACATCTGCTCGTGCATATTTTCAAAAGTTGCTGCCCACTTTTCAAACTTTCACACAAAACAGGACATTAGTTTAGAGCGTACATTGGATACTGGCATTTGCGAATGACCGGTTCCATTCATCTATTTTTTCTGTTTTATTTCTTCAACAGGAGCCAGGCCTGAACGCCTTCCCCAATTTGACGATCATTTTGGGTTT